>JBBPBX010001186.1:49667-100165 GCA_038048925.1 Garcialebias charrua | reverse complement strand
AGATTGCCTAAGTAAGAAGGGGGGTCTTTGAGGAAAATAGGTTGGGAACCACTGGTGTAGACCACAGAGTCCTGGCCTGATGATGTTGATCTTCTGTGCTGAGCCATAGTTTTGGCCAGTGGCTGTTTAGTTTCACCAATGTAAGACTGATCACAGCCCTCCTGACACTGAACAGCATCTGGTGGAGATGATCGCAGCCACCGAGTCAGCCATCCGCAACAACAAAATTAAAGAGTTTGAAGCAGAACAACTCAAAATCAAAGTTTCAGCCTGCCTCAGCAATGCCAAACCACTACCTTCCAACATCAGTAGAGAGGAGAGGGATGCACTCACCACTCTTAGCAAGGACAAAAACATCATAATTTTCCCAGCAGACAAAGGAAGGTGCACAGTGATTTTGAACCAGAAAGACCATCATGAGAAAGTTATGTCACTCCTTAGTGACTTAACCACTTATGAACCGCTGAGAAGAGATCCAGGAAGTGGTTACAAGAAGAAGTTGATAGATTGCCTGAAAAATTTGGAGCAGGACAAGGCTATTGACCGTATTCTGTACCACAGACTGTACCCAGGGTAGGCCACACCAAGTCTGTATGGTTTACCTAAAATTCACAAACAAGGTGTATCTTTAAGACCAATTGTTATGATGATCACTTACAATGTTTCCAAGTATCTGGCGTCTGTACTCATCCCTTTAGTTGGCAGCTCAGAACACCACATACAGAACACCATGGACTTTGTGGATAAGGTGAGGGATGTCATCATGGAGACTGATGAAACAATGGTCTCTTTTGATGTCACATCACTCTTTACGTGCATTCCTGTTGATGAGGCAGTAGAGGTGGTCTGTTTAAGGTTAAAATCAGACACCACTCTGAGCAGCAGGACCACGCTTCCCACAGAGCAACTGTGTCAACTCTTGAAACTGTGCCTGCAGTCAACCTACCAGTACTTCACATATGGGGAGCAGAAACATGGGTGTGCTATGGGGTCTCCAGTTTATCCTATTGTTGCCACCCTGTACATGGAGGAGGTAGAAAAGAGAGCCTTGATGTCCTTTTCAGAGACACTACCAAGTCATTGGTTCAGGTATGTTGACGACACCCGGGTTAAAATTAAATCTCAGGAAGTCCAACATTTTACTGATCACATCAACTCTGTGGATAAATATATCAAGTTCACATGAGAAAATGTAAAAAATGGCAGGTTGGCTTTCTTAGACTGAGAGGTTTCAGTTTCTGATGGAGGACATTTGCAAACTCAGGTGTACCGCAAACCAACCTACACAGACCAGTATTTGCAGTTTGACTCCCATCACCCTTTGGAGCACAAGTTAGGAGTCATCAGGACTCTGTACCACAGAGCAGACAGCGTCCCCACTAACTCAGGAGCCAGACAGAAGGAGAAACCCCACACAAGACAGGCTCAGGGGTCACCAACATGGTGCCTGCGGGCACCCGGGTGCCCCCAAGGACCATTTGAGGTGCCCCCGGACCTGTTCTAAAAATAGCACAACTCACTATTAAGCTGCATTTAAAATTTTCATTTTATTCAGTTGTTATTCTTTTTTTGTATTTACCAGTATATATATGTTAAAATGTCTATCTTAAAAATATGTTCTTAAAGTGAAACAAAACCCAAATTTAACTTTTTTTAGCTGATAAACTCCCTAGAATGTGTTTAAAATGTTTCAGAGCACTATTTCTGTGTTAATTTTCATGAAATTGTTCGTATTAGTTTAAATAGGCAATATTTGGTCTAAAAACGAGTATTCCTAGTCCTATGGGTTGAACTGTGGTATTGCACCCTTATTTTCTCATTAGTTTACGATTCGCAGTCATTAATTTTCGCACAATTTCGTCACATCCTCTGCTGCCTGTGTATAAAAGTGGAGCCACTCCCCCGAGAAGGTCACTCCCCCTCCAGAGTTCAGGGGTTGGATTAGCGATTAGCAACATAGCATTAGCATAGAAGAGCCACGATGTTCCATAAAAGCTCTTCAAACTGATGTCCACCCACCCTTACACCATCAGGTTACAATCTGTTTGGAGGTGAGTCCCATTTTACATCTTTCCATTCCATAATTTATTTTTGGAGTATATGACGTGTTTCTTCATGTGCTGTTTATTGCGGCCTGCAGCTTTGCTTCGGTGTGGCCCCACATAAGGTCGTGGCGTTTATCTGTTGCTGATCAACGTTAGTTTGTGTTGTAAATGCGTTTAAATGCTAAGAATCTAGTGTTTCTTATGAACACCGCAGAGTGTGTGAACTCTGAGATAATGAAGACCGTGACATCAAAAAACAATGGAGACTAGCTGGCGCTAATTTTAGCTGTTGTACTAGTTACGATGTTTATGTTTATTAAATTTGTTCTTTTTTTCTTACAAAAGAAACAATACAAGACAATCCCATAAATGATAATGTACAAAATATAAAAAAATGAAAGGTAGCAGAAAGAAGAATAAATCTTATTATATCTGCCCCTTTTCTCCAACATCAGATTAAACAAAAATAATCTTCAACAAACAGTACAAAATAACTAACTCTTTCTAATTTTCTAACTAAATTTCTTTTGCTGCAAATAATGTTGTGGTATTTATAAAATAATATGTACTTGGTGAATGAATATACAGTATCATGTTCATCAGCTCTGTGCAGCAGTATTTATTTTGCACTGGGTCATCTGTTTGACATCAACAAAGTGATAAAACAGTAATGTTTCTCAAGTATGTTTTTTTGTAAGGTGATTAAAAATGTGTTGTTGTCTTTTAGCTCCATGAGGCGTTCCACATCCAGGGAATCTGAGCCGTGCAGCAGTCCCAAACACTCGAGACCACCTTCAGGATGCTCCACCCGCAGGATGCTCCACCTGCCAGCCGGAAACAAACACCAAGGTCTCAGCTGCACCCAACATTGTCGTGGATGGAGGTCTCAAGAGATGACGCAGCTCTGGCCGAGACTCTCTGCATCATCTTCCGCTGAATTTGAAATACATGTCACACATTTGGCACTTCGCATCTGGTTCTGTGAACTTCTTTTAGAATAGGATACCCTTTATGTAAATTACTATGTACTTGTGTTAAATTATTATTTATGTTTTCTTCTAACCCTGTGCGGACTGGGCACCTGGGTGGTCTGTAACACAGGTGTACACACCCACCTGTTCACATCTGGCCATAACCTATGTCAGAAAGGGATTTTTTTATAAGTCATAAATTGAAGTACAGGAAACTTTTAAATTTTAACGTTTAAAAAGTTTATGCTTCCTATAACTTTTTTAATAATGTACAATTTGGATTACTCTAATTGATTATTGCACTTTGTTTCTTTTGTTTTACAATATTTAATATTGGCACACCTGAAACAATTATAATTTATATTAAATTTAAACATTACTTTGTAAAAATTGCTGATGTAAACATGTTTATTAAATGTTTGTTTAAATTATGCATGCATCTGAGAGAAATGCAATTTCAATCCTGTGTATGTTCTGTACATATTGCAGTTTGGACAATAAAGTTGACTTTGAATTTTGACTTTGATGTATGATTTGGAAATGTATTTATCAATACAGAGGTCTAGTGTTGACAGAACAATGAGCTTCATAATTGATTATGTTGACTATGAGCAGTCCATTTTAACACATTTACTATATAAAAATTCATTTTAACTGAATGTGGAGTGCAACATGTATATCATTTAGTATTTTTACTCATTTTTTATAAGTTTGTGTGCTTTTACTGGTAGAGTAATGCATACCCATAGTAATTCACATCACAGGAGAAATGCTTTTAAGACAATAAAATGCACAGTGTATTCAAGACCAGGTTTATTGGTGTGTTTTTTAATATATAGTATGTTTATTAGGGCTTTAGGAAGTACTAAATAATTCATAATTATACCCTTGGCGTCTCCCTACAACATATGTTTTCTACAGGTG
Source organism: Garcialebias charrua (assembly GCA_038048925.1). Classification (NCBI taxonomy): domain Eukaryota; kingdom Metazoa; phylum Chordata; class Actinopteri; order Cyprinodontiformes; family Rivulidae; genus Garcialebias; species Garcialebias charrua. The sequence continues at coordinate 96,225 of JBBPBX010001186.1, read as the reverse complement.
AGAGGAAGCTGCAGTGACTACAGGTGCACCTTTTGAAAGTTTTTTTTATTTATTTACTTACTGAAGACGTGACTATCCACCATTTTGAACTCTAAACTTGGGGAGGGGTGGGAGTTTACCACTAGAGGGGGCGTGAACACAGGACAACCCCCAACCTCCTCCCCTGCTCGACTCTCGACACGTCCATTTTGAGGGAGATTTTCAAACTGCTTCAGGGGAGGAGTTACCGATCCACAGGGTGTGGAGTTGCTCTTTAAAAATGTGTTTATTATACTTTTTTTTTTCAATTTACGCTTTGTTATTTCCGAAGAGTTTATCAAACTGGTGCCCTTTGTATGACTCCATACCCACGAAGTAGCTCTCAGTTTCGAAAAGGTTGGTGACCCTTGCTCTAGAGAAATGTGGATATCCTAACTGGGCCTTCCTGAAAGCAGAGAAGAAACCCAAACAGGACTCCAGTCAGCCATCAGGTGAAAAGAAGGAACCCAGATTAGTGGTTGTTTGGCATGTTGCGGGAGTTTCAGAGAAATTGAGACATTTATTTTCTAAACACAACGTCCCAGTGGTTTTTAAACCCCATACATTACGGCAAAGACTGGTTCATCCCAAAGATCCAGTCCCCCAGCACAAACATGTAATATTGTGTATGCTGTTCAGTATCAGGAGGACTGTGATCAGTCTTAAATCGGGAAAACTAAACAGCCACTGGCCAAAAGGATGGACCAGCACAGAAGATCAACATCATCAGACCAGGACTCTGCGGTCTACACTCATCTCCAGGCTAGTGGTCAGTCTTTCAGGGATGAAGATGTTCACATCCTTGATAGAGAGGAACGATGGTTTGAGAGAGGAGCAAAGGAGGCCATCTTTGTGAAAAGAAACCGCCCATCATTAAACAGAGGTGGAGGTCTCCGGGTTCAACTGTCCCCCTCTTACAATGCTGTTATTGCTAGTATCACTCAGCCTCTTGTGAATAGCAAACAACCATCAGGGTGCTAACGATCTATCATTAGGCTGATGGTCCTCCATAATCATGTGAGCAGCTGGTTTTAGCTGTCTTCAGCAAACTGGTTGCTATTTAAAGACTGAGCTGAATACAGCACCTCAGACTGACGAAGTCTTTCGGATGAAAGATGTAACGTTTCTACAATTTGTTTTGTTTTTTGAATGTCCAGAGGACCAGACTTAACTGTTTTAGACACTATGAAAAATCACATCATGTTGCTGCTGATCTGTTTCATGTTGCTGTGTTCATTCGTGCTCATCTGCTCACACAGACTCATGTTCGTGCTGCTGTTCAAAGTAATGTTTTTATGCTATTAGTACCTAGTGTATATAGTATTTAGTTGATGTTTTTCTTAGTTCATATCTTAGATCTTATTACTGTTTTTCTTTTACATTTTATTGTTTGATGTAACTGGGACCCTGTGTACACAATTTTGTTCCACCACATGTACCACATGGGGTGGAATGACAAATAAAAAACCTTGAATCCTTGAATAAGTACACTCATCATCAAGGAGCATGAGTACATGGTAAATGGTAAATGGAGCTTATTTATATAGCGCTTTCCAGCCCCCGATGAGGGGCCCCAAAGCGCTTTACAAAACCAACCATCCACCCATTCATACACACATTCATACACCGGTAGCGGCAGACTGCTATGCAAGGCGCTTTCCAATCCTACCGGGAGCAACTCGGGGTTAAGTGTCTTGCCCAAGGACACAACGACACATGATGTGGGGAACCGGGATTCGAACCGCCAACCTTCAGATCGGGGGACGACTGACATTACCACTACGCCACGGCCGCCCACGTGTACATGTTAGAACATGTCCCATGGGCGACTCATACGGCCCCTGTAGGCGACCACGGGCCCAAGGGCATTGTGTTGGTGACCCCTGAGTTAGATGGACCAAGACCACGGAGACAGACCTGAAGAGACTGATGATGATGAAGATCCAAGAGGGATGAATATGTTTGCAGGACATTCCAAAGCCTTTACCTTGTCTAGTCTCTCCAACACAGCGTCCTCTCCTTTCTCCAGAAGAGCCTGAAGCTGTTTCTCTTCCTCCAACAGTTTCAGGCGGCGGGTGTCGGCCTTAAGGACAGCCTGTACCGCCGGTGTGTCATCGGCCATCACCTCTAAGAGAAACAACAGGAACAAGAGTAAAGCCTTTGGGCTGTAACAGAGTGATATGATGAAGGGAGGACACATCGGGACAGGCCACTCACCTTGTTCACACAGCAACACATCAATATTTGGGGGGATACTGAGAGCTCTGTTGGCTATGTGTTTTAATAATGTGGTCTTTCCTTTGCTGAGAGAGACAAGGACAGAAGATTACTGTTACTGAGGACATCAAGGCAAGGTGTTCGCCCATCTCGCAATATGATTTGACATAAAGAAAAGTGCCATGTCCCCATCTCTGGGGGGACTGAAGGGTGAATGTTTGTAGTTTTGGAGCTGATCATTTTTCTGGACTGGAATTGAACAGAGAATGTAATAAACTTTAACGTTTTGGTAAAAGATGTTCAAGTGGGGAGGAGTTACAATGTGGAGAAGAACAGGGGGAGTTTTTTTCTTGTCTGAGGTAGAGCAGAGTGACAGATCCTGGAGAGTGGAGGGAGACATTTTATACACGACCAGTAGTCGTATCGGGCTGACAGTTTCTTTTTACAAAGATGGCCTCCTTTACTACCGTACTCTCTCAAACCATCGTTCCTCTCTAGGATCTCTTGAGAGAGGAGTAAAGGAGGCCAGCTTTGTGAAAATAAACCGTCCATCATTAAACAGAGGTGGAGGCCTCCGGGTTCAACTGTCCCCCACTTACAATGCTGTTATTGCTAGTATCACTCAGCCCTCTGTGAATAGCAAACAACCATCAGGGTGCTAACGATCCATCGTTAGGCTGATGGTCCTCCTTGATCATGTGAGCAGCTGGTTTTGGCTGTCATCAGCAAACTGGTTGATCCACTGTGAGAGGGTGCTATTTATAAGACTGAGCTGAATACAGCATCTCAGACTGAGGAAGTCTTTCGGACGAAAGACGAAACGTTTCTACAGTTTTTTTGCTTTGTTTTGTTTTTTGAATGTCCAGAGGACGAGACTTAGCTTTTTTTTTTTTTCTACCTGGATTATTGAGCATGCATCAAGGTGATGTAAAAACAATTCTCGCACTCCGCCCGTGGCAGACTTTCATAACTGAGTTCCAAGCACAACTTTGTACTTCAGTGTAAAGCTGTTGTGACCGCCTGTCCTTGCAAGTACAATTCGCTTAAATAATCTTCTCCTGTCGTCACGTGGCTCCTTTTAGTAATTAGTGTAACGGTACATGTGGGTGTATTGAACCATTACATCATGTTTGGTTCGGTTCATGTGCGTACCATTTCTGTTATTTTTTCACTCATTAAATTTTATTAATGAGAGATTATGTGCTGAGGAACTAAAGTTCATAAGTTTTTTTCAGCATGGCACTATTAACTGTTGCATAGTCTTGCAGCACGTGTAGCATTAGCAACCTAGCAGGCAACAAAACAGCCAGAGCTCATCTCGTTGTGGTCTCCTGTTTGGGAACATTATGGCTTTCTTGTTAAAAGACAAGTGCAAATCCAAAGCTGTGTGTGGACTTTGTTTCACTGAGATTGGATCTGCAGCAGACAGGCAACACGTCTAACTTGTTAACGCTCTTGAAACAACATCATCCGAAAGTGAACATCTCTTCAAGGAAGAATATTTTTACCCTTTTATTAATACAGGTACAGTAGTCTCATTGAGCCACGAGAACTCATTTTCAAAACAGACCTGTTTAGGGAGCAGATGGTGGGGGTTAAGGGCCTTGCTCAAGGACCCAGAGTGGGGTGAATGAGGGTGGAGGCAGGTGCGGGTGTTTGAATGGCAGCTTGGTTGTTGCAAAGACCGATGACAGCAGCATTTAAACAACCTTTTTCAGGTCGTTGAGATCGGTCCAAAGCAATAACACAAGCTGTAAGAGTTTTTAAAGCAATGGATCTACGTTTCTGTTGTTGATGCGCCAGCTTTAAAGCTCCACTGACATCATCTTTTAACTTTCCATAAAATGGCACAACATATATATATATTAAGATTGACCTCTGATCGTTTTTGCTAAAACAATGTTAAATTAATTAGAATTCCTCTCAAAAACAGTTTAAAATTAGCGCCATTTTTTTAACACGATAAATAGGGATTTCCCCGTCGCAGGATGATGACGTCATAACAAGACTCGTCTCTCCTGCGCAGCTTGAAAACAATGGAGGAGATACAAACTCGATCCGTCCAATTTAGCCATTTAAAAGTTAATTTTTTAGCGGATTGTCTTCAGAGAAGCCAAAGTTATTTCCAGTAAACAGCAGGTTATAATGTTTTTCAGCTCCTGCTGGTTTTTGGAGACCTTCACTTCATGAGGTGAGCTGCTGTGTGGAGTTACATGAGCTGCATGTGGACATCGTCTCCACAGCACTGAAATGGTAATATATTAGTTAATGTTTCTAATAATTATTCAACATTATTAGTTATTAGTTTGTGTACAAAACAATTTGCACAGGCTCCTGCAGCTGTTGATTATTTTGCTTCAATTTGTCAGCTTTGTTATTTAATCCAGTCAACATGTTTACAATATTTCATATTTATTTTTCTATTTAATTTGGACATCACTTGGTGTTATAGTGGTGTATCATTAAAATGATGGAAATACTGTACATGACATTAGTTTGACCCATTGTCTTAATATACAGTATACTGCATATAATATATACTGTGTGTGTCTGTGTGTTTTATCATCAATTCACAGAAATATCTTCACCTGAAGAGTGGACCCAGGTGGTGGAGAACAAACCTTGAAGAGAAACTAGACAGATGTCCTCTGCATCCAGACCTACAACACCTGGACATCAAGGAGGGTGGACGAGGAGGGTGTTGGAGTCTGAAGAAGTTCTGATTTTGCAGATTTACAGCTGTAAAGTGTCATTTTTAAGGAGCTGATGAAGTCAAACACCACTTGCTGATATTTTTTAAACTCAATTTTTTTTGATAATCTGTTCATATTAATGTTTCCCCATAGGTTTTCATATATTTGATAATATGGGATGGTTTTACTTTAATAAAATGTTTTTTTAACATTCACCAATTTTGTTTTTACTAAAGTACTTTCTGTGAGTTGTAGATGAACGAATGAAATTAAAACAGATACACAAATATTCTCACAAAGAATAACTCAACACTAACAGATAATATAGTGTACTACTGTAACTTTATTTACACATAACTACATAAACACTTGGTTCATTGTTATCCTTTTTTTTCAAACAATATGTTCATTTGAACTGTCAGAAAAAATATTAAATTTATATTTTCATTGATTCATTTTCATGTCAATGCTCTGGCAAGTTGTAGTATTTCTGTAGTATTTCTGGTGTAACGTTGTCGCGGTCACTCAAGCACCAGACGTTCTGCTTCAGCCAACGCTTTATTCAAGTACACAAAACAACAGGCCAGTAAACTCAGAGTCACTGTTTGGCCGTGACCCACGCCAGAACTCCTCAGCCTCACAACAGGTGCTTCCAGCTTCTTCACAGAACCGCCACCTGTGTCCACTCTTCAGGTGAAGATATTTCTGTGAATTGATGATAAAACACACAGACACACACAGTATATATTATATGCAGTATACTGTATATTAAGACAATGGGTCAAACTAATGTCATGTACAGTATTTCCATCATTTTAATGATACACCACTATAACACCAAGTGATGTCCAAATTAAATAGAAAAATAAATATGAAATATTGTAAACATGTTGACTGGATTAAATAACAAAGCTGACAAATTGAAGCAAAATAATCAACAGCTGCAGGAGCCTGTGCAAATTGTTTTGTACACAAACTAATAACTAATAATGTTGAATAATTATTAGAAACATTAACTAATATATTACCATTTCAGTGCTGTGGAGACGATGTCCACATGCAGCTCATGTAACTCCACACAGCAGCTCACCTCATGAAGTGAAGGTCTCCAAAAACCAGCAGGAGCTGAAAAACATTATAACCTGCTGTTTACTGGAAATAACTTTGGCTTCTCTGAAGACAATCCGCTAAAAAATTAACTTTTAAATGGCTAAATTGGACGGATCGAGTTTGTATCTCCTCCATTGTTTTCAAGCTGCGCAGGAGAGACGAGTCTTGTTATGACGTCATCATCCTGCGACGGGGAAATCCCTATTTATCGTGTTAAAAAAATGGCGCTAATTTTAAACTGTTTTTGAGAGGAATTCTAATTAATTTAACATTGTTTTAGCAAAAACGATCAGAGGTCAATCTTAATATATATATATGTTGTGCCATTTTATGGAAAGTTAAAAGATGATGTCAGTGGAGCTTTAAGCATATGATTAAAGTTCTTGAGCCCCACTGCCTACGACATCCCATCATGTCAACATTTCAGCCAAAAAGTTGTAGCAGCACTTTATGGAAAAGCTAAAACTGATTGTCAACAAGGCCTGGAGCCCAGATTAAAGCCCTGCCCTGATGATGCTGAGCGAACGATTCAACCACCTCAGATCAGAAATGATGACCGTGCAAGAAGAGGTACCGGTATTGTTATTATATTATTATAATCCATTTAACTTAATTAGTTAGTTTGGGATTAATAAAGTATTTTAGAATTTAGAATTTAAATGGTGCACCACAAGGCTAAGTTTTAGGACCCACCCACTTTACAATATATATACGGTAGGTAATGAAGGTCAGAACAACCTTGATGCATACTTACATTTCTATGCTGACGAGACAGTTGTTTACTGTCGAGCTAAAACAGTTGCTAAGGTTTTCCAGCTTTTGCAATCTGCTTTTGACATCATCCAGTCAGATTTGTTCCATCTCAAACTTGTCCTAAATGCTGATAAAAACCAAAGGGATGTTTTTTTTTTTTTTTCAAAAAGGAAGTCGGTCCCAGCAGTTCTATTTCATGTAAGCGTAGCCCTTTAAAAAGCTGTCACTTTATTGGGTGTACCTGCGCCTCGCACCAAAACGCTGAAAACTTCTAGTCCACGTCCAGCTGCTGTGGGCCCCGCTCGGTCCTACTATAAAATGCCTCTGGACCGGGAGTCGGCTCCCGTTTTTCTTAAGCCAAGCTAAGAACACGAGCGAACTTCTAAACATGTCTACTAAGAAGACAATCGAGATTCCGCACACCATTTGTGAAGACTATCTGGGAGCGGTCCACGCTCGACAGGCTTTGGACCCGCGTTTCTCCTGCCCAGCCTGCTCCTTTTTGACGGCTGACGAGAAACAGCGCCGGCTAGAGCTCTTTCCTTCCGCGGAGGCAGAGTGTCAGCCGAGGGGGGACGTGTCGTTTGAGGATCTTTATGACGAGCTGGTCGCGAACACGTCCCGCTCCATGGAGACAGCTAGCTGCCGCGACCCGGCCTCTCTTTTTTGAGGTTCGGAGCCGGCTTCGCCTTTTTTCCATGATCGACTCGTCAGCTGATGTAGCACCGGAAACCACGGTGTGTTCGTGCGGTCCGGAGCGATCAGAATCATTGACAATTTTTCCTCTCTCACCCTCTTCAGCAGAGCTGGTAACAGAGGGACTGGGGGTGCACTTGTTAAAATCTAACAGAGTAATTTTTAAAAAAGTCTTAAAAAATAAAAATTGTAGTTTTGTCAAGACAGGACAGTATTACACTTTTATTATTTCATTTTATGCTTATGTTTATTAAATGTTTTAGTGTTTTAGTGTTTAAATGTTTACTGTTGCACCGAGGGACAGAGAGGAATGCAATTTCAATCCCATGTATGTCCTGTACATATTGCAGTTTTGACAATAAAGTTGACTTTGACTTTTGACTTTGAAGATATCATTCATTCAACCTTTATTTAGACAGATAAGTCACATTGAGCCTTGAAGACTCATTTACAAGTGAGATCGGCTAGACAGACAAAAAGTAATCAAATTAGACACATTAGGAAATGGAGGCGAAAAATTTCCTATTAAAATCTTTCTTCATGCTTGAGAAAAAAAAATATAATATTAAAAAGCACCTCGCACAAATAAGCACATAATGACGTAGACAGTCTGCAGAGCGGGGAGACACCGAGAACAATGAGCAATATTCATAGATACTCTCGAGGTCACCGTAAGAGTTCTGATAAGGATGGAATAATCAACAGCTCCTCCGATGAGATCCGTAAATATTCTGGAGGGTGTCGGGGAATGGCCAAGGTCAACGCTAATGAGGATCCAAGAGTCCTGAATATGATGACAATGTTTATTCAGCTGGTTCACTCTGGTCGACGGTGGAGTTCCCCGATGGGTGGGGGGTGAACGTCAGATTACATGTCTTCCAGGCGAATTCAGATAATGTGGCCTTGAAGGCCAGCCGGGTTTGCCAGATTCAGATAAACACACAGTTGTTTTGAGTACAGACAGAACATAATGACATCTGCCTTGAATCTGTGTTGGTCCGAAAGATTCTGAAAATGTCCAAATTATGTGGCCACACACCGATGGAACGTACCTGTGTAAAAATCCCCAAGATCTGATCCATTATGCCATGGCAACTGAGTCCGGGTACACAGGCAAGAACCAAGCCATCACAAAGGCAAGCAGCGTGATCGGGTCTCAATTTGCTGCAGACGAACTTCCTTAAATTGTAGATAAAACCAGCAACCAGCTGAATCCAAAAAGCAGGAACCAGTTATGAATCCAATTAAATATGCGTCCTTTAGATCCACAGATGACAGCAGAGACAGACACGTCATCAAGTCTTCAAGTCAATGAGATATCCAGCTGCGTGCGTGCCAACATGGCAATCGGCTCGCCTAAAGCCTGTCTTCTCTTTGAAGAAATGTTATCAAATTGTGAAGAGGACCAACTGGCCGAATAAGTCCATCATTTTTGTTTTGTTTTGTTCGGAAGATAGGCAAGAGAGCCTCAGAAGCAGTTTCACAGGCAGACAGAGCAGCAAAGCAAAGCGAGGAGGGAGAGGAGGAGCGTCTGTTCTCGGCAGAAGCTTAGAGTATCAAACTCTGGGCATGAACACACAGCTCTAAAAAAAACAAAGACTAATGTGTATATGCATACATTACCTGCATGCATGCATACATACATACATACAAACCGGATTCCAAAAAAGTTGGGACACTAAACAAATTGTGAATAAAAACTGAATGCATTGATGTGGAGGTGCCAACATCTAATATTTTATTCAGAATAGAACACAAATCCGTGAAGATCCACAACCACAGACCACAGTCCGTGAAGATCCACAACTTCTCCTCCTCCACCATCACCCTCAGCACTGGCTCTCCTCAGGGATGTGTGCTGAGCCCTCTTCTGTTCACTCTGCTCACATATGATTGTACAGCCACACATCCAGGCTGTCATATTGTTAAGTTTGCAGATGATACAGCTGTGGTGGGATGCATCACAGATAATGATGAATCCAGCTACAGACAGGAGGTGGAACATCTGGAGAGCTGGTGCAAAGAGAACAACCTTCACATGAATGTGAAGAAGACGAAGGAGATGATTGTGGACTTCAGAAGGAACAAACACACCCACACCCCACTGTATATAGGTGGATCTGCGGTGGAGGTGGTCTCCAGCTACAAATACCTGGGTGTACACATGAATGATAACCTCAGCTGGAGCAACAACACCACCAGCCTGATCAAGAAAGGTCATCAGAGACTCTACTTCCTCAGACGGCTGAGACGAGCCGGTCTGAGAAGCCCAGTCCTCACCTCGTTCTACAGGTGTGCAGTGGAGAGCGTCCTGTGCTCCAGCATCAACGTGTGGCATGGAGGCTGCACAGTTGCAGAGAGAAAAGCTCTGCAGAGAGTGGTGAAGGCTGCACAGAAGTCTGTGGGAGTCAGTCTCCCCACCATCACAGACATTTACACCTCCAGATGCAGAAAAAGAGCCACCTGCATCATGAAAGACCTCACTCACCCAGCACACTCACTCTTTGCACCACTCCCCTCGGGACGGAGGTTGAGGAGCATCAAATGTAGAACCACTAGACTGAGAAACAGCTTCTACCCTGAGGCTGTCAGACTCATGAATAAATAAATAATAAGAATAAACACTGCAAAATGTCACATCATACTGATACTGATCTGTTTCTTGTTGCTGCGTTCATCTGTGACCATCTGCTCATGTTCGTGCTGCTGTTTATAATGATGTTTTTCTACTACATTAGGGCTTAGTGTATTACTAGCTGATGTGATGTCTCTCTTAGTTAATCCTAGATGTTATTATTGTATTTCTCTTGCATTTGTTGTTGGATGTAACTGGGACCCTGTGTACATAATCTCGTTTTCAACACATGTACTACATGCGGTGCAAATGACAATAAATTCTCTCTGACTCTGACTCTGACTCTGAAATCACAGATCAAAAATTTAAAGTGAGAGAATGTATCATTTTAAGGGAAAAAAATGTTGTTTACAAATTTTGTGGTGTCAAATCCCAAAAAAGTTGGGACAAGTCCATTTTTACCACTGTGTGGCATCCCCCCTTCTTCTTACAACACTCAACATACGTCTAGGGACAGAGGAGACCAGTTTCTCAAGTTTAGAAATAGGAATGTTCTCCCATTCAGTCTAATACAGGCCTCTAACTGTTCAATCGTCTTGGGCCTTCTTTGTCGCACCTTCTTCTTTATGATGCGCCAAATGTTCTCTATAGGTGAAAGATCTGGACTGCAGGCTGGACATTTCAGTACCCGGATCCTTCTCCTACGTAGCCATGATGTTGTGATTGCTGCAGAATGTGGTCTGGCATTATCTTGTTGAAAAATGCAGGGTCTTCCCTGAAAGAGATGACGTCTAGATGGGAGCATATGTTGTTCTAGAACCTGAACATAGTTCTCTGCATTAATGGTGCCTTTCCAGACATGCAAGCTGCCCATGCCACAAGCGCTCATGCAACCCCATACCATCAGTGATGCAGGCTTCTGAACGGAGCGTTGATAACAACTTGGGCTATCCTTGTCCTCTCTGGTCCGGATGACATGGCGTCCCAGTGTTCCATAAAGAACTTCAAATTGTGACTCATCTGACCACAGAACAGTCTTCCATTTTGCCACACTCCATTTTAAATGACCCCTGGCCCAGTGCAAACGTCTGAGCTTGTGGAGCTTGCTTAGAAATGGCTTCCTCTTTGCACTGTAGAGTTTCAGCTGGCAACGGCGGATGGCACGGTGGATTGTGTTCACTGACAATGCTTTCTGGAAGAATTCCTGAGCCAATTTGGTTATTTCCTTGACAGTGGCATTCCTGTTTGAGGTTCAGTGACGTTTAAGGGCCCGGAGATCACGAGTATCCAGTAGAGTTTTACAGCCTTGATTGATTGTTCCAGATTCTCTGAATCTTTTGATGATGTTATGCACGGTTGATGATGATAACTTAAAAGTCTTTGCTATTTTACGCTGGGTAACACCATTCTGGTATTGCTGCACTATCTTTCTGCGCAACAATGGTGGAATTGGTGATCCTCTTACCATCTTGGCTTCTGAGAGACACTGACACTCTGAGAAGCTCTTTTTATACCCAATCATGTTGTCAATTGACCTAATTAGTAGGGGTGCAGGAAAAAAAATTTTAAAGAATCTAGATTCTTAGTCCTGGCGATTCAGAATCGATTCTAAAAGCCCCAAAATCGTTTTTTTTTTTTTTTTACATTAAAACCCAAAAGATAAAGAAAATAAAACCATATCTCATAGTATATGAAAGAATACATAAAATGAAAGGTGGCAGAAAGAAGAAGAAATCTTATTTTATCTGCCCCTTTTTTCAAAAACAAAACAAGTTCAAACAATCAATTCAAACAATAATCTTCTATAAGTAACAGAGCAAAAAGCTAACCTAATACTGGTTATTTAAGTTACAAAATTTAATGCATTCCTGTATTATTTGTTCCTATTTTTGGTATAAATATCAAACGATACAAAAAATTTGATACAATAAGGAACCTAAAATTATTGTTTTAAATAAATGTTCTATTTGTTTACATTGTTGTTTAATACCCTGATGCATGCTCAATAATCCAGGTAGAAAAATCCAAAAAAGCTAAGTCTGGTCCTCTGGACCAGACTTTTTTGCTTCGTTTTGTTTTGTTTTTTGTATGTCCAGAGGACCAGACTTAGCTTTTTTGGATTGTTGTTTAATGTTTTTAGTTTAAAATTATTGTTTTAATTAAATGTTCCATTTGTTTACGTTGTTGATTATTCTTTTCAGCTTGTCATGATGTATGACCATTTTAATAGAAAAATCGTTTCTGAATCGAAAATCGTTTCTGAATTGAAAAAGGGATTTTGAATCAAATCCTGACACCAAAAATCGGAATCGAATTTATTCTCCAGACACAGAGATTCGCACCCCTACTAATTAGTGTTAATTGGTCTTCCAGCTATTCATTATATACTCAATTTCCTTTTTCCAGCCACTTATTGCTACTTGTCCCAATTTTTTTGGGATTTGTTGACACTGTGAAATTTTGAATCAACATATTTTTCCTTTAAAATGTTACTTTTACTCAGATTAAACTTTTGATCTGTCATCTATGTTCTATTACGAATAAAATATAGACATTTACCATCTCCACATCATTGCATTCAGTTTTTAATCACAATTTGATTAGTGTCCCAACTTTTTTGGAATCCGGTTTGTATTTATTATACTATACTTTATACTTTGTTTTTTTCTTGCACTTTTTAGAATTTACCATGTCCTGGATGACTGAGAATCTTCACCAGCTTTTAATGACTCAATCAGCCTGCCATATTCTCCCCATCTTCATTCTGCTCTCTGCTTGGAACCGTCAATCCAGCTGCACCACCCCGGCGAAATGCAGCTAATTTGACCATTAAAGTACATTTATTAAGCAAATGATAGACTGAGACACACCTTTGCTATTATTTCGAGCAAACAAATAATTTTTTCTGTGCTTTTCTTGTTAATTTTTGGAGAAACGAGCCGCGTTCCTGCTTCCTGTTTCTTTTAAAGACATGATAATACCGGTAAGCCTCTCGGCTGTTGTCAATTACTGGCTGAAGCCAGTCTCTGAATCTGGCGTCCTCTAACCAGAGGTCTGAAAACTTATATTTTCCCATGACGATTCTGGAAACTCTCTCGGCCCTCGGCACGAACGCACACTGACCGACAATATGACGTCATTGATTTAGCTTAGGTCCTACTCTAACATGAAATTAGAAAAGATAAATAAATTCACTGGAATTTTTTAGACGATAGAATGGGAAAAATATAGTTGTGTAAGTTTAAAAAAAAATTAATACCTTGTCAGATGACGTTTATTACTTTTTAATACTTTTTAATGACCGTAATTTGTGTTAATATTTTTTTACTATTTTTTAAATACCTTTTAAAACCCCGCGGATACCCTGTTTTTGTACCGAAAATTAACCGAACCGAGCACTCCTTTAAACTGAACCGAACTGAAATGTGATTTTAGCGTACCGTTACACCCCTAGTAATTAAGATGGATAGAGGATATTTTTATCCAACATTTGTGTGACAATGAAAGCACAGCATGGTACTCAAGTGCTGGTGAAGATTCTCATGGTACTCAAGTATCCAAAACAACTGAAAGTGAAAACTACATTATTATTTACTGTATAAGGCCCTGTTTACACGGACACGATAGGGGGAAAGTAGGTTTTTGCGTATCAAAGTCAAAGTCAACTTTATTGTCAAAACTGCAATATGTACAGGACATACACAGGATTGAAATTGCGTTTCTCTCAGTCCCTCGGTGCAACAGTAACCATTTAAACACTAAAACACTAAAACATTTAATAAACATAAGCATAAAATAGTAAAAGTGTAACACTGTCCTGAGTTTTTGCATAGTAGTATAAAAGTATGAAAATTTACACCAACACTAAAACACTAAACATTTAATGAACATAAGCATAAAATGAAATAATAAAAGTGTAATACTGTCCTGAGTTTTTGCATAGTAGTATAAAAAGTATAAAAAGTATATCTATAAAATAAACTGAAGGTTCTAGCATTGACATTTGCAAAGAGTGGCAAAGCAGCATATGAGTTAATGTACACAGTATATGTATGAGGTAGTTGATGTTGGTATAGAGGCAAAGTGGCATATGCAGTAAGGCACATTGGGCATCCTTAAATAAGGCTAGTCAGAGAATACTGTATATGTATCAGCAGTAGTGTAGATATAAAAGTAGTGTAAATGTAAACAGTAGTAATAAATGTAAACAGTATTAATAAATGTAAACAGTGAATGTAAACAGTAGTATGACTATAGGCAGTAATGTAATACAAACATTAGTGCAAATATGAGAAGTAGTGCAAACTGAATGAGCACATGACCGAGAGTTTAGTGAATAACCCGTTTGATGACACAGAGTCCAGTGTTAAAATCTTTGTGTTGTGTGGTAATGTGTGAGAAAGTTTTTTGTGTTAAGGCAGTTCAAATGGGAGGGGAGGCAGAGCAGGCAGAGTGTTTAGCATCCTGACTGCCTGATGAACAGAGCTGTCTCTCAGTCTGCTGGTTCGAGCCTGGAGACTCCTCAGTCTCCTCCCTGATGGCAGCAGTCTGAAGCAGCTGTGTAGTGGGTGTGTGGGATCACCTGCCATGCAGAGGGCTTTCCGAGTGAGGCGGTTGCTGTGTAAGTCCTGCAGTGAGGGGAAGGAGGTGCCGACAATCTTCTCAGCTGCTCTCACGATGCGCTGGAGGCTCTTGCGGCAGGATGCAGTACATGCACCAAACCACACCGTGATGCAGCTGGTCAGTACACTTTCTATGGCTCCCCTGTAGAAGGTGCACATGATGGGGGTTGAAGCTCCAGCCCTTTTCAGCTTGCGGAGAAAGTAGAGACGCTGGTGAGCCTTCTTGGCCAGTGATGCAGTGTTCCTGCTCCAGGACAGGTCCTCTGAGACGTGCACTCCCAGGAACTTGGTGCTGTCTACTCTCTCCACTGCGGTGCTGTTGATGGTCAGAGGGGCATGTTGGGCATCCCTCTTCCTGAAGTCCACAACAATCTCCTTTGTCTTCTCCACGTTGAGAGTGAGATTGTTGTGTCCGCACCACAAGGCCAGGCGGCTCACCTCGTTCCTGTAGTCCGTCTCATCGTTGTTGCTGATGAGACCTACCACTGTTGTGTCGTCCGCAAACTTGATGAAGTGGTTGGAGCTGTATGATGGTGTGCAGTCGTGTGTTAGCAGGGTGAATAGAAGGGGGCTCAGCACACATCCTTGTGGGGCCCCTGTGTTCAATGTGATGGTGCTAGATGTGTTACTCCCGACCCGTACTGTCTGTGGTCTCCCGGTCAGGAAGTCTAGCAGCCAGTTACACATTGAGGTGTTCAGCCCCAGACTGTCCAGTTTAAGGATGAGCTGTTGGGGGATGATGGTGTTGAATGCCGAGCTGAAGTCGATGAACAGCATTCTAACATAAGAGTCCTTCGTGTCCAGATGTGTGAGAGCTGTGTGGAGGGCAGAGGAGATGGCATCGTCGGTTGAGCGATTAGGTCGGTATGCAAATTGGAAGGGATCCAGGGAGGCAGGGAGGACAGATGTGATGCTTTTCATGACTAGCCGTTCAAAGCACTTCATCAGGATGGGGGTGAGTGCTACTGGGCGATAGTCATTGAGGCATGCGGGCGTTGCCTTCTTTGGGACAGGGATGATGGTGGTGGCTTTGAAACAGGTGGGGACGATGGCCTGGCTCAGTGAGATGTTAAAGATGTCCGTGAAGACCGCTGCGAGTTCCCCTGCACAGTCCTTCAGCACACGACCAGGTATGTTGTCAGGACCAGAGGCCTTCCGGGCGTTAATCTTGATAAATGATCGCCTTACGCTGTCTGAGGACAGCGCCAGCACCTGGCCATCAGGAGAGGGGGGGAGTTTATGTGCAGGTGTGCTGTTACTTGCCTCAAACCGAGCAAAGAACTCATTCAGTTCATTCAGCGTAGAGGTTGAGCTGTCACAGGTCTGGGGGGATGGTTTGTAGTTTGTGATGGTCTGTATTCCCTGCCACAGACTGCGTGTATCCTTGCTGTCCTTGAAACGGTGAGCTATTTTCCTGGAATACTGCTTCTTGGCCTTTCTGATGCCCCGGGCCAGGTTCTTTCTGGCTGCCCTCAGGCCCACCTGATCTCCCGCTTTGAAGGCAGCATTCCTGGCTTTCAGGAGTCTGTAAACCTCTGCTGTCAGCCATGGCTTCTGATTAGCCCGAACAGTGATGGTCTTGAGGTTGGTTACATCATCAATGCACTTGGTGATGTATGAACATACAGTGTCTGAGTACTCCTGGAGACATGTGTTGTTGTTTGTGGTAGCAGCTTCTTTGAATATATTCCAATCTGTGGTGTCAAAACAGTCCTGGAGTGCCTCTGAAGACCCCTCTGGCCACACTCGTATCTGCTTGCGGACTGGTTTTGTGACTTTCACCAGTGGCCTGTATGCTAGCTTTAGCATAACACAGATATGGTCAGAAGCACCAATGTGGGGGAGGTGTATTAACATACACCAATGTGTATGTTAATTAGAGGAAAAGATCTGTGTTGACACGGACTAATTCTGTGTTTACATGCATCCGCTGGAATGAGCTGGAAACGGTCAGTGGACTCTCTGGAAGTGTCCCCTAGCGGACAAAAGTGGTACTGCGCCATTTTTTTGCCCAAATGAAAAACGGTCATATCTGAGCCAAAAATTGGTCTAAAAATATGGGAAAAAATCCATAAACAAGTCTCACCTCTCTATAGGTCGCAGGGCATGCAAATTAGGCAAAAAACTGTGAACTATATCCCGGAATTTACGGTATATATGCCTGGACTGTACTCTTTTATGTTACTATATCAACAAGATGTATATCAATAATGTGACCACCTCCTGTGCTTTAAAATAAACTGAACTGAATTTACTTTACTGTCATTGTGATCTGAATAGTATGATATTATGCCTTCCTGCATCTAGACTAGTTCTTCACAAAAGATTGTGCAATTAAAATTGATGAAATCTACACCTGATCGTTTTGTTCTTCGACATTCAGCACAATCGTGTAGTAGGGCTGGGCCATATCATATCGTTACCGGTAATACCGGTATAAAAAGCTTGCCCGGGCAAAAATCTTATATCATGATATGCTAATTTCATGACGTAATACGTCAGGGCGCACCGCCCCTTAACACCCGAGCGCTTTAAACAACTGCGCACATCCCCTCCAGTCTGTACTGGTGTAAAACGCTAATTAGTTACTGCTAAAATGTTAAAAACAACGCGCGCGCGTCTCAGCTTCTCTCCCCCCCTGCTCTGCAGGCAGACAGCTGTCCCCCCCTCCCCGCTCCGCTCTGAGCAGCCGTGTCCTCGCTGGAAACTGTGTTACAAACACGCGCGGCTCCACAGTCACTCCTGTGATGTTTCTCTGCACGCTCAATAACCTTGCTGGTTTATAGCAGACGTTGCTTTATTGTTTAAGCTGCACAAATACAGACTGCATGATCCTCCACCGCTCCGTTCTCTGACTTTCTTTCACACCCGAACCTGCGCGCCTACGTCACGCTCTCACTGGTGGCGGTGCGTTCACTGGCACTCTGTAATTTACATGCACAGCACTGCTGTATACATTACAACTCCATCAGAGACAGATCCGTTAAAAAAATGAATCAGAGGAATGACACAAACTTCATTTTATTTAGGCTAGTTGTTTTAGGAAACTACACCTGCACTTTAAAAATGTTTGTTATTTAGATTGGAAAAAGTCTGCACAAAATATAGATAAAAAAAACCACCACAAAAACTAAAGTGCAGGTGTAGTTTTACTTGGAGACTAAATACTTTACTAAATAAAGTAATTTCAGTAAAATTACCCCTTGTTGTTTTTAAAAATTTTATATAATACTGCAAAGCAACATGTTAAGTTAATTTTGTCAAATAAATACATTTGATTTTTTTTTTTTAGGTTATATCACGAAATTTATCGTTATCGTGATAATACTCTGAAATATCACGATATAATTTTTGAGGCATATCGCCCACCCCTATCGTGTAGCCATTTAAGGTGGCAGGTGGACTCATTTACCCAGAGAGGAGCGGTTGTGTTTACACTGTAAACGTTTTTGGACTGAAGCTGTTGAAGAGGATCACTTCAGTTTTGTCTTCAGTCTTTATTATACAAAACAGAAGTTACAGAATAGTAACTCTTTTGTTAGCCTAATGTTTGTGTGTGACAGAAAAAACTTGGTTACTTGGGGCATACTGCTACGCAAATATAAAAGTTATGTTCAGCAACATGTACAGGCAAAGCTGTGGTAGGCTCATGCTGTCATAAACACTTGCATGTTTGTGACCTGGTAAATGAACTATCATGTGTGAATTTTGTCATACGGTGTATCCCTGAATCAGTCTCCCAACTCTGAATGGCAGATGAGATGCGTCATGATGGGTGTTCTTCCTCTCCAATTAAACGAAACGGGAGGAAACACTATGGATTACATTCCTACCAAGAACTTGTCGTTAAGTCAATTCACCCCCAAATCACCCTCTCTCATCTGCGTGTCATGCTTTCCAGATAAAGCTCCTTGTTGGGTTAGGCTGCAAAAGGCGGTTTCAAAAAAACGCTAAAAAATGTTCAGTATTTTTAGCGCATCCTTAGACCCACCACATACATTTGCTCTTAGAAGCAGAGGTCTTGGTGCTTCTGTTTAAAGCCAACAACAAAGTTTATTTACCCATTTGGTCCAACCAAACCATATCTTCTTCCCGCGACGATCAGAAGGTCAGCGTTGATGAAAAGCTCCTTGCCGTGAGCAGATATGCTGAACCTCTCCAGCTTAAAGACAACAAAACGTCATGCAACATTTTACAGACGGGGTTTTCAATTATGTTACTTCAAAAACATCAATTAAAAGAACTGAATAGGAAAAAACAGCTGCTTATGAAACTATTAATATGAAACCTTAATATCTGAGGCGTTTTCCAGCATGGCCTGTCTGGAGGACATCTCAGCCTGGGATATAGAGAAATCTCCTTCCAGTGCACTCTCAGCTCGGACACTGGCTATCTGACGCTCAAACTCCCTCTGGAAACAAACAGCAACAACAGTTGTAAAAAAAAAAACAACTCCAAATCCAACATTTATAACATTATACATAAAATTAATAATAATAATAATAATGAATTCAATTTATAACACACTTTTCATTAATGAACATCTCAAAGTGCTACAAGGAGCAACAGAATTAAATGACAATAAAACAAATAATAAAACAATTAAAATCAATAACAATATCAGCTAAGATCAAAAGTAGAATCATGAGGAGGTAGAGTATGCTTGGTCGAAAAGAAAGGTCTTCAAGCCGCTCTTAAAGTCAACCACAGACTGTGGGGCTCTTAGACAGTCAGGAAGAGAGTTCCACAGGCGGGGGGCAGCCACACTGAAAGCCCGGTCTCCCATGGTCCTTAATTTGGTTCTCGGAATGTGAAGGAGATTGCTGTTCTGTGACCGCAGCGAACGGGTGGATGAGTATGGAATAAGAATATCCTTCAGATAATCTGGTGAAGTTCCGTGTAAGCATTGATGTGTAATGAGAGCAGTTTTGTACTGAATTCTGTAGGTGACAGGAAGCCAATGAAGGTTATGGAGAATGGGTGTAATATGTTCAAATTTACGAACTCTCAACAAGATCCTTGCTGCACTGTTTTGAATATATTGAAGTTTCTGAAGGTTTTTGCCAGGGATTCCAATAAACAGGGAGTTGCAGTAGTCGAGCCTGGAGGAGACAAAAGCATGGACGAGCTTCTCAGCATCGGAAAAAGTTAGGGATGGGCGAAGTCTGGAGATGTTTCGAAGATGGAAGAAGCAAGTTTTAAACAGATGCTTAATGTGATTTTCAAATGTAAGATTGGAGTCCATTTTTATTCCAAGATTAGTAACAGAGGTGGAGAGGGGGATGTCTTGTCCAGAAAAGGAAAGTGTTGTTATAGGAGATGTTTGTACCTGGTGAGGGGTGCCAATCAGTATGGCCTCAGTCTTGGAGCAGTTTAATTGAAGAAAGTTCTGATTCATCCATGCCCTAATTGCCTCCAGGCAGGCAGAGAGGGCAGTGAGTGAAGATGGAGATGACAAGGTGGAAGATGAGGATGCTCCAGTCCTGATGTAAAGCTGTGTATCGTCGGCATAACAGTGAAAAGAAATGTTGAACTGATTAATAATTTGACCTAAAGGCAGCATGTAAAGGGAAAACAGCAGGGGCCCCAGAACCGACCCCTGAGGGACACCACAGGAGACACAAACTGTCTGGGACGTGGCGTTGCCAAGACTAACACATTCCAGCCTATTGGAGAGGAAAGATTTGAACCAGTCCAGGACTGTGTCGCAGAGACCGACCTCCACATGAAGACGGTGGAGGAGGATACTATGGTCCACAGTGTCGAAGGCTGCAGTGAGGTCAAGGAGGACAAGGATGGAGGGAGAGCCAGTGTCAGCAGCCAAGAGGACATCATTGGTAACCCTCAGCAATGCAGTCTCTGTACTGTGAGCTGCCCTGAATCCAGACTGGAACTTCTCATACAGGGAGTGTTGTTGTAGGTGGTCCTGCAGCTGAGCAGCAACAGCTTTTTCCAGCACTTTAGACAGAAAAGGGAGGTGTGAAATTGGGCGGTAATTAGAAAAAATGTCGGGATCCAAATTAGATTTTTTCAGAAGAGGCCTAATGATGGCGGTTTTTAGAGGCAGTGGAACATGACCAGATTGTAGAGACTGATTTATTATTTGAGTGATAAGTGGGCCTATTGCAGAATGATTGGTTTTTATGAGAGACGAGGGGAAAGGATCCAGGGCGCAGGATGAAGGCTTCATTTTCTTGATGATGGCCTCCACCTCACTCTGAACAACTTCGTCAAAGCTGTTTAGGGTCCCAGAATGCAGACGGGTGGGTGGCACACTGAGAACGGGGAGGTTGTGGAGCTGAGATCTGATAGTGTCAACTTTGGTTTTAAAAGATGAAAGAAACAGGTCACATTTTTGAGCAGAGTCCTCAAGAGTTTGCTTAATGGGATTAAGCAGACGAGTGATTGTGGAGAAGAGCTGTTTAGAGTTTCCAGGGCAGGTGTTGATGATGTTAGAATAATATTTGGAGCGTGCTTCTTTAAGAGAATAGGCGTATGCTTTCTGATGTTCTTTATATGCCTGCTTATGCACAGACAGACCAGATGATTTTACACGTCTCTCAATAGCACGGCCAGTTGCCTTCATCTTGCGCAGCTCATCAGTGTACCAAGGGGCTGAGCGCGAGAAAGACACCAGTCTTGTCTTTAAGGGGGCGTGTAGGTCCAGGAGCTCCCGAAGAGATTGGTTGTAGTAATCCACAGAGTCATCTGCAGATGAATGATTGACAGCGGTCAGGGTGTGAAGATCAGCAGACAGAACATCAAGGGAAATGTTTTTAAGGTCACGGAACTGGATGGGTCGTTTTGGGTTTGAAGCAGGCGAAGATGAAGGCACTTCCAGGGAGATGACCCTGTGGTCTGAGACACCCAGGTCATATACAGATAAGTTATTGATGAGTACAGTGTCTGTAATCACCAAATCCAGAGTATGCCCCCTGCTGTGCGTAGGGGCGTCAACATGTTGAGTGAGATTAAGAGAGTCCAGAAGAGACTTAAAATCTGTTGCCAGAGGTGAAGAAGAATTGTCCACGTGGATATTTAAGTCGCCAAGAAAAATAGTCTTCACAGGGGAGGTGCAGAAAAAAGTGAGGAGGTCATGCATCTCTGAGTTAAATGAAACATGCGGTTTGGGAGGTCTATAAATTAATATAACATTCATCAGGAGTGGGGCTTTGAAGCTGAAAGCCAGACATTCAAAAGAGGAAAAGTCCTGAGAAGACAGATGAGACAATTTTAAATTACTGCGATAAATTACAGCCAGACCACCACCGCGGCCAGTGCTGCGGGCTCTCTGCAGATAACTGTATCCAGAGGGACACGCCTCATTCAGAGAACTGAACACCTCTGGTTGGTGCCACGTCTCTGTAAGACACATGAGGTCCAAGTTCTTCTCCAGAATGTGATCATGAATTAAACATGACTTGTTGGAAAGTGACTGCACATTGAAAAGTTCTAATTTAATACCAGTTGGAATAGGAGCTTTTTGAACCGGTTTAAGCAGACTGAAGTCCACTCCACGTTTTCCTCGCCACTTCGTGCGCAGAGGACTACAAAGGCCTACAGACGCAGCGTTCTGATGACGCCATCGAGGTGCGACACGTCTCTCAGTCCAGACAGCACTAATCGAATCCGAGTTCGCTTGAGAATAAACGGTTTTCTTTCGAGAGCTTCTATGGATGTAACGAGGTCTACGCAGAAGTCCCAGTTGTTTGATGGTGGAAATAGAAAGAGGAATGGAGCAGTTGTTAAGTTCAAACAACTGCGAAGCGGAATACGTCAACATCCACGAGCCGGAGGAGGCTAGCACAGAGCTAGCCGCTAGCAGCAGGCCCACGGCTCCGAGAAAGATATACAAGAAGCAGAGAGAGGTAACTCGAACGAGCATTACCTTGAAGGAGTACAGGAGAGAGTCCAGAACAGTCCAAAGGACACAGGAAGTTGAGAGAGGCAGCAGGTAAGCGAACAATAAGTGCAGCTACGTGATACTCGAAGCTAAATTCGTGTTGAAGCTAGCGGGAGCTAGCAGCCCCTACTATTATTAAAATTCCGGTTAGACTAGGAAAGTTTTCTATCTAATGACTCCAGCAAACAAGTCAAATCTTGGCTTCGCCACGATCTCCCATCCTGAGCAAGCACAATGGCATCAGTGGAAAGGAAAAACTCCCTTTTAGAAGGAAGAAACCTCTAGCAGACCCAGGCTCAGGACAAGCGGTCATCTGCTTTGACCGGCAACTTATAATGTTTGCAGATCCACAACGCAGTCAGAAAAGACAGTTGCTCTAAAACTAACTAACTAAAACACAAAACTTAATCACAGAAAGGTAGAAATGTCCGCGTCCGATTCACACAGGTGCTGTACACAGGCTTGCGCCTGCCGCACTCTGCGTTCAAGAAAGGTAGAAAGGTTAAAGAAAGGTAGAAATGTCCGCGTCCGCTTGTACAGGTGCTGTACACAGGCTTAACACCTGTCGCACTCTGCAATCAAGAAAGGTAGAAATGTCCAACAAGGCTCGGTGAAAAAAACCAGCAGAAAGTAATAAAAAAAGGCTTCAAAAAGCAAAAAGTAGAGGAGCAGCGGCAGCCAAGGTGTGCCCGCGTCCACTTCCTCAACAGGTGCTCAGTCACTGACTGCTGATTAGTGGAAAAAACACAAATCAATGCTGACAACAGTCGAATGCTTACAACCATTCCTACAAGCTAAAGATGAATAAAGTAAATGTACAGAAATTACCTCCTTCTTTTTCTTCTTCTTCTCCTTTTTGCTGAGATTAGCATATGGGTCATCTGGTACCTGCTTGGCCTGATCTGCAATTACGTCCTCAGCACTCTGTCGAGTTCAGACACAGAGAGAAACATTCAGACAGTGAACAAGCGTCACAAGCAGGAAGACGACAGGCATACAAAAATTAAACTAAATACAGTATTAGCTTTAATAGAAAACGTTCATCACTAGGCAGTCACTAATGCCAGCAGCGTTGTGTTCATGTTCACACAGACAGCTGTTCAATAATCAGTAAACACTGCTGATCCCACCAACACCAAGCTAACATAGTTTTACTGTTACACTTGGTATGACCAACCGAATCACTTGTGTTCAACACTGCAGTAACACTTTACTGCTGTCTCTGAACTCGAGACAAACATAGCCATGCTGGGTCTCTACTCTGGTACTGTATTGTGTTCTCAGACTTGTACATATACATGCTGGTTGGCTTCACTCTTGAGGAGAGGGAAAGTGGAGGTCTTGTATGATATTTGAACTTAAAGCAAAGAGAAGTGTATGCAACAGTCCATCTAGAGACAATTTGTTAAATGATCCTGTGAGGATCAGAAGTTATGGCCCCAACAAGCAAAGACCTTTTCATTCTGACCTTGTTTTGTGAAAATGTACATTTACCAACGCAGACATGTTCCTGTTTTTACTGTTTTACATCACTTTATAATGTAGATGTTTTTGTTTCAAATTGTATTACATTTCTTCTATTTACTTTTTATTTCATATGCTTTAATATGACTGTCTATTGTTGTCTGTACGTCATCTGCGTTCTTTGTTAAATCAGGTCTCTCTTGTAAATGAGTCCTCGAGGCTCAATGAGACTAACCTGTAGAAATAAAGGTTGAATGAAAAATAAAAAATGACACCCTGTAGAGTGATGATGCATACATGCATGAAGTTTTGCTAAATTATCCCGAGTTGATCAGAATTTCTATTTCATCCCTACTGACAGCCAAAGGCGGTGCTTAAAGCACTGAATGATCATTCTTGCGCATGCGCAGGTCGAGTATTTATGCCAAAATAGCCACGTGTCACCCCGGGGACACCGGTGAGTCTATATAAGCATGTGACAACGGTAGACCAGTCCCTTTCAGCTTCTCACATGCAGGTGGTAAGAGGTTTACTTTTATGCTTGACGCTGGTAGCCTCGAGACTCCAGTCGGAGCTGTGGGATTGTCTCGCCATCCAGAGGCTGCGCAAGCTGGAATCCTCTAATTGTACTTCAACTGGTAAGTTGTTTTGTTTCTGTTGACCTGGCGGTAGCGTGTTCGCTAGCTACGGCAGTTTCCTCATTGGCTGGAAGTACATTGCTTAGCCGTTCTTTCCTTAGTTACAGAAAGCATTGCAGCCGCGCTCGTGCTTGCATTTATTCAGTTTGCAGATGTAGCGGCCAGATTCGGCTTCATCCCACTTTTACCTGTGTTGCTGCCGATTTCGGGCTCACGCATATTGTATTAGCCGTGTTCGGCTTGGCTTGTTACACTGCAACCGTTGTTCGTGCTTGCTCTTCATTTACATAGTTACAGCCGTGTTCGGCTTGACTTTTATTTGTTACACTGCAGCCGTTTTTTTGTGCTTATTTTTCATTTACCGGTACATAGTTACAGCCGTGTTCGGCTTGACTTTTATTTGTTACACTGCAGCCGTTTTTCGTGCTTGCTTTTCATTTACATAGTTACAGCCATGTTCGGCTTGACTTTTATTTGTTACACTGCAGCCGTTTTTCGTGCTTGCTTTTCATTTACATAGTTACAGCCGTATTCGGCTTGACTTTTATTTGTTAAATTGCTGCCGTTTTTCGTGCTTGCTTTTCATTTACATAAGTTACAGCCGTATTCGGCTTGACTTTTATTTGTTATAGTGCAGCCGTTTTTCGTCTTGCTTTTCATTTACATAGTTACAGCCGTGTTCGGACTGACTTTTATTTGTTACACTGCAGCCGTTTTTTTCATGCTTGTTTTTCATTTACATAGTTACAGCGGTGTTTAGCTCTACTTTTTTTGTTACACTGCAGGCGTTTTTCGTGCTTGCTTTTCATTTACATAGTTACAGTCGTATTCGGCTTGACTTTATTTGTTACACCGCAGCCGTTTTTTGTGCTTGTTTTTAATTTACATAGTTACAGCCGTGTTCGGCTTGACTTATTTGTTGCACTGCAGACGTTTTTCGTGCTTGCTTTTCATTTACATAGTTACAGCCGTGTTCGGCCTAAATTTTATTTGTTACGCTGCAGCCGTTTTTTTCGTGCTTGCTTTTCATTTACATAGTTACAGCCGTGTACAGCCTGACTTTTGTTACACTGCAACCGTTTTTTCGTGCTTGCTTTTCATTTACATAGTTACAACCGTGTTCGGCCTGACTTTTATTTGTTACATTGCAGCCGTGTTTTCGAACTTGCATTTTCTTGAGTTGTGCAGCCGTGTTTGGCTTGCCTTTTTTCATTATAGGCAGCCGTGTTCACGCTTGCCTTTTTTCATTATAGTGCAGCCGTGTTCACGCTTGCCCCTTGCCCCAGAGGCCTTGGGGCCTCCAAAAAAGAGGACCAAGAAAAGCTCCAGGGACGCAGAGGTACTATCTGGGCAGCTGGCCATCTCACCTCTGAGCTGGAACAGATGAAGGCGCTGCTTGAGTCCCTTAGGGAAAGGGGCAACACTGGTCTGACTGGGGACCCTGACCTAGGACAGAACATGGGCTCAGGGGCCTCTGCTTTTGAAGAGGATGCTATCTCCCCGGCAGCATCCAGAACAGATTTTCAAGAGCAGTTTGAGTCTGGCTCATGTGTGTCGACTGCTAGTTTGCACACCTCCTCCTGCTCTCAGCCAGAGGAGGACGGTTCCATAGTAGGTTCCTTGAGAACTGCTCTTGCTCTGTTGTACCTGGATGTTCCACAGAGCCAACCCATTGCTTCCAGCGCTTTCTTTAAACATCCTTCTGCTAGGTCGTCCCTTATGGTTCCCCCTTCAGCTGAATACATAAAGGAGGTCCATGCCTGCTGGATGGATACTAAGGTTTTTTCACAACCGACTGCAGATGGCAGGGCCCTGGCGGCCATGCAGGATGCGCCCAAGTTTGGCTTTGGGGCTTTGGGCCATATGCCTTATGTCGAACCCGCTATAGAGTCCCTCATTGTGGCTCTGGATGAGGCTTGAGGGCTAATGCCAGGTGCCCTCATCCTCAGTGTCAGGTCACAGATAACCTGCTCTGAAGAGCTTATGACTCGGGTCTCGATTGGGGCGAGTGGGTAACTCGCTGTCGCATTTGTTACTGGGTCTCTCGACTTCCTTGGAAGGCTTAGCGGTTGATGCGCCTACTCAAGGGCTGATGGACGCTTCCCTTCATGCCTTTGCTCTTTTTTCAAGGGAGATTGGCCGTGTGTTATCTATCCTTGTCCAGGCACTTCGTCAGGTTTGGCTGGCACAGTCCCCCCCGACTGAACCCTATAGAACCCTGATGATCCTTCCTGTGGTTCCTGGGGAACTGTTTGGTTCTGATGCACTTGCTACCTTGGAACGTTCCCGTACCAGACAGCAACTGCAAAGAGACAGCACAACATTGGCAGTTTTCTCCGCTTTGCATTTCAGGGCATGCATTTTCAATTCAGAGTTCTTCGATTCGGTCTTTCTCTGTCCCCCAGTGTATTCACCTGGTATGTGTGGTAGCAGCCCTGTACCCTCTGCAGGTCAAGGAGTTGAAGATCCTGCCCTACTTGGACAATTGGCTGATCTGTGCGCCGACACAAGCTCAGGCAGCTGCGGACACATAGATGGTGCTCAATCACATAGACTTATTGGGTCTTCGTGTGAACTGGCAGAAGAGCAACCTAATTCCCTCTCAGGAGGTCACGTTCCCGGGAATCTCAATGAACTCCCTCACTATGGCGGCTGGCCTGTTGCCACAACGTGTCGGCAGGATTCTGCAGATGTTGCCCACCTTCCTGCCTGGTCGTGCACCCCCTTTCATTGCGTACCTTCGCTTCTTAGGCAAGCTGACTGCTGCCTCTACGGTGGTACCTCTGGGGCTGTTGTCTCTGCGCCCCCTACAGATGTGGCTCAACAGTCTACGGCTGGATCCGATGACGCAGGAGGTTGCTTGTGTTCCCTCAATGCCTCGCATCACTGGCTCAGTGGTGAGATGCAGTGTTTATGGTGAAGTGGGTCCCACTGGGCTCTCTGTCGTCTTGGATGGAGGTTGTATGAACCAATGCATCCACTACAGGATGCGGGGCATCGTGGTAGCGACAGATCGCCCAAGGAACATGGTCTCCATGGTAATAGATGAAACGCATCAATTGGAGCTGGATGCTGTGCGGCTGGCACTGAAACACTTCCTCCCAGGCTTGCGCAGGAAGCATGTACCGGTGCGGTCAGACAATACGTTGGTGGTTTTTCATGTCAACCATCAAGGGGGAACACAGTCGCTGACATTGCTGCTGCTGACCCAGAAGCTCTTCCTTTGAGCAGCCCCCCTCTTTGCCAGCCTGAGGGTAACCCACATTCCAGGAGTGCGGAATGGGCTGGACGATTTTCTGTCTCGGGGACGCCCACCCCGGGAGTGGAGGCTCTATCCGGAGGTGGTGAGAGTAATATGGGAGAGGTACGGCAAGGCAGCTGTGGACCTGTTTGCATCTCAAGAGACAACACACTGCCCACTTTTGTTTTCTCTGGCAGGCAGTGCCAGTCCCCTGGGTCAGGACGCACTGGCATGACTGGAATAATGCAGAGAACTATGTTCAGGTTCTAGAACAACATACGCTCCCATCTAGATGTCATCTCTTTCAGGGAAGACCCTGCATTTTTCAACAAGATAATTCCAGACCACATTCTGTAGCAATCACAACATCATGGCTACGTAGGAGAAGGATCCGGGTACTGAAATGGCCAGCCTGCAGTCCAGATCTTTCACCTATAGACAACATTTGGCGCATCATAAAGAGGAAGGTGCGACAAAGAAGGCGCAAGACGATTGAACAGTTAGAGCAGGGGCGGCCGGCCAATAGGGGGTGCTAGGGCGCTGCCCCACTGGAACTTTTGGACCATTTTACATTGAAGACTTAAAAATTTTTTTAATAAAAATGAAATAAAATAAAAATATTTCAAAATATATGCATATATGTTTTTAGTTGTGTAGGATAAATATTTTATGAGTACAGTAATGATGAGTTATATTGTTTGTTTCAAAAAACGTTTTCTGATTGGTGACGTATTTCTTGTTCTGAGGGCGCAATGCATGAATCTTATCCATAGACTCTCGTTAATAATGGCGCATGCCCAGTTATTCCACGACGTTACAAAACAATGGGAAGATGCTAGGAGCATATTTCAGTGCCCTGGACACGTCCAACGTTAGCTGTACCTACCATCATGTGCTTCCCTTTTTTTTTTGTCTGGAAAATTAGCCGTGCAGTGACTCAAGCAGGCTGGCTGCAGGTAGGAACTGGTGAGTTTTTTTTTCTTTGTTTGTTTGTGGAGTTAGGTTGCCAGCAGGTTATTGTACAGTATTGGACTCTGATTTTAATTTGCTTATAAAAATGATCAAACATTAATAATTGTATATACTAAATGTCACTGGTGGTATTTTACTGGACTCTGATGGCTACATTTATTTTAATTTGCTTATAAAAAATGATCAAACGTTAATAATTTTATATACTAAATGTCACTGGTGGTGTTTTGCTGGACTCTGATGGCTACATTTATTTCAATTTGCTTGTAAAAAAATGATCAAACATTAATACTTTTATATACTAAATGTCACTGGTGGTGTTTTACTGGACTCTGATGGCTACATTTATTTTAATTTGCTTATAAAAAAATTATCAAACATTAATAATTTTATATATTAAATGTCACTGGTGGTGTTTCACTGGTGGTGTTTTATTAACACTGTATTGATCTGGAGAATGAAAACAAAGCCTCTTGCGAGTAGAAATGCAGAATTTTTTTTATCCAACTTATTTTCCTTTCAATAATTTATATATAATGTATTTATTTATATATTTTTGTGTTTGTTCTTTGTTTTTCTTATGCATGCTCAATAATCCAGGTAGAAAAATCCAAAAAAGCTAAGTCTGGTCCTCTGGACATTCAAATTTCATTTCTGGACATTCATTTGAATGTCCAGAGGACCAGACTTAGCTTTTTTGGGCTTGTTCTTTGTTGTTTTCAAGAAGGCCCAAGACGAGTGAACAGTTAGAGGCCTGTATTAGACATGAATGGGAGAGCTTTCCTATTTCTAAACTTGAGAAACTGGTCTCCTCTGTTCCCAGACGTCTGTTGAGTGTTGTAAGAAGAAAGGGGGATAAGAAGAAGGGGGCATGCCACACAGTGGTAAAAATGGACTTGTCCCAACTTTTTAGGGATTTGTTGACGCCAAGAAATTTTTGAAACATATTTTTTCCTTAAAATAAGCCAGCCACTAGGGAGCACAAGCCTGTGTATCTCTTGTGCCGGTCCCAAGCCCGGGTAAATGGTGAGGGTTGTGTCAGGAATGGCATCCGACGTAAAACACTTGCCAAAACCATAATGCGAGTTCATCAAAGTGAAACCATACCGGATCGGTCGAGGCCCGGGTTAACAACGTCCGCCACCGGTGCTGTTGACAAACAGGGTGCCGGCGGAAATTGTACTACTGTTAGTCGAAGACGCCGAGGAGGAAAACGTGTCAGGAGACAGAGGGAGAGGAGGAAAGTGAAGAATGTAGGACTGAGGGTTGCAACTCTAAATGTGGGGACAATGACAGGCAAAGGTAGAGAGCTGGCTGACATGATGCAGAGAAGAAAGGTAGATGTTTTATGTGTCCAAGAGACCAAGTGGAAGGGCAGCAAGGCTCACAGTATTGGAGCAGGGTTCAAACTGTTTTACCATGGTGTGGATAGAAAGAGAAATGGAGTAGGGGTGGTCCTGAAGGAGGAGTTGGCAAAGAATGTAGTAGATGTGAAGAGAGTGTCAGATAGGGTGATGTGTCTAAAGGTAGAAGTAGAAGGTCTGATGCTAAACATAGTAAGTGGTTATGCTCCACAGGTTGGATGTGATGGGGAGGAGAAAGATAAATTTTGGAAAGATTTGGATGAAGTGATAGAGAGTATTCCCAGGGAGGAAAGAGTGGTGATTGGAGCAGACCTGAATGGACATGTTGGTGAAGGAAACAGAGGGGATGAGGAAGTGATGGGTAGGTTTGGTGTCAAGGAAAGAAACCAGGAAGGACAGATGGTGGTGGATTTTGCCAAGAGAATGGAAATGGCTATAGTCAATACCTATTTCCAAAAGAGGGAGGAACATAGAGTGACCTATAAGAGTGGAGGAAGGAGTACACAGGTCGATTACATTCTGTGTAGAAGAGGAAACCTGAGAGAGATTGGAGACTGTAAGGTTGTAGCAGGGGAGAGCGTGGCCAGACAGCATCGGATGGTTGTGTGTAGAATGACTGTTGTTGCGAAGAAGAGAAAAAGAGTAAAACCAGAGAAGAAGACCAAATGGTGGAAGCTAAAGAAGGAAGAATGTTGTGAGAAATTCAGAGACGAGCTGTTAAAGGCTCTGGGTGGTAAGAAAGAGCTTCCAAGTGACTGGGCTACTACAGCAACAGTAATTAGAGAGACAGGTAGGAAGGTACTTGGTGTGTCATCTGGACAGAGAATAGATGATAAGGAAACCTGGTGGTGGAATAGTGAAGTGCAGGACGCCATTCAAAGAAAGAGATTAGCCAAGAAGAAATATGACAGTGAGAGGACTGAAGAGAGGAGACAGGAATATAAGGAGATGGGACATAGAGCAAAGAGGGAAGTAGCTAAGGCAAAGCAGAGGGCGTACAATGAGTTATATGGGAGACTGGACACTAAAGAGGGCGAGAAGGACTTGTACCGATTGGCAAGACAGAGGGATCAGGCTGGAAAGGATGTGCAGCAGGTTAGGCTTATTAAAGATGGGAATGGGAATGTTCTAACAAGTGAGGAGAGTGTGATGGGAAGATGGAAGGATTACTTTGAGGAGCTAATGAATGAAGAGAATGAAAGAGAAAGAAGAGTGGAGGTAATAGAAACTGTGGACCAGGAAGTGGGAAAGATTAGTGAGGGTGAAGTCCGGAAAGCTCTGAAAAGAATGAAGAAGGGGAAGGCAGTAGGACCTGATGACATACCAGTGGAGGTTTGGAAATGTCTTGGAGAGATGGCAGTGAGGTTTTTGACTCAAATATTTAATGGAATATTTGAGGGTGAGAAAATGCCTGAAGAATGGAGAAGAAGTGTGCTGGTTCCCATTTTTAAGAACAAGGGTGATGTACAGAGTTGTAGCAACTACAGGGGAATTAAGTTGATGAGCCACACAATGAAGATCTGGGAGAGAGTTGTGGAAGCAAGACTTAGACAAGAGGTGACTATCTGTGAGCAGCAGTATGGTTTCATGCCAAGAAAGAGCACCACAGATGCCATCTTTGCTTTGAGGATGTTGATAGAGAAGTACAGAGAGGGTCAGAAAGAACTCCATTGTGTGTTTGTGGATTTAGAAAAAGCATATGACAGGGTACCAAGAGAAGAGGTGTGGTATTGCATGAGGAAATCTGGAGTGGCAGAAAAGTATGTTAGACTGGTACAGGACATGTATGAGGACAGCAGGACAGTGGTGAGATGTGCTGTGGGAGTGACAGATAGCTTCAAGGTGGAGGTGGGATTGCATCAAGGATCGGCTCTGAGCCCCTTCTTGTTTGCTCTGGTGATGGACCGACTAACAGATGAGGTCAGGCAGGAATCCCCATGGACTATGATGTTTGCAGATGACATTGTGATCTGTGGTGAGAACAGGGAACAAGTGGAAGAGAACTTGGAGAGGTGGAGGTATGCTCTTGAAAGAAGAGGAATGAAAGTCAGTCGTAGTAAGACAGAGTACATGTGTGTGAATGAGAGGGAGGCCAGTGGAACAGTGAGGCTACAAGGAGCAGAGGTCACAAAGGTGCAGGACTTCAAGTACTTGGGGTCCACTGTCCAGGAAAATGGGGAATGTGGTAAAGAGGTGAAAAAGAGAGTCCAGGCAGGATGGAGCGGATGGAGAAAAGTTTCAGGAGTGATTTGTGACAAAAAGGTGTCAGCAAAGGTCAAAGGAAAAGTTTACAAGACAGTGGTGAGACCAGCTATGTTGTATGGTCTGGAGACAGTGGCATTGACAAAAAGACAGGAGAAAGAACTGGAAGTGGCAGAAATGAAGATGCTGAGGTTCTCCTTAGGAGTGACAAGGATGGATAAGATCAGGAATGAGATCATCAGAGGTACAGCACATGTTAAACAACTGGGAGATAAAGTTAGGGAGGCCAGACTGAGATGGTTTGGACATGTCCAGAGGAGGGACAGTGGGTATATTGGTAGAAGGATGTTAGAAATGCAGCTGCCAGGAAAAAGACAAAGAGGGAGACCAAAGAGGAGATATATGGATGCAGTTAGAGAGGACATGGAGGTAGTTGGAGTGAGGACAGAGGATGCAGAGGACAGAGTGAGGTGGAGGAGGATGACTCGCTGTGGCGACCCCTGAAAAGGGAAAAGCCGAAAGAAGAAGAAGATTTTTTCCTTAAAATGATACATTCTCTCAGTTTAAACTTTTGATCTGTGATTTGTGTTCTATTCTGAATAAAATATAGCAGGTCGCTTTTGTAAATGAGCCCTCGAGGCTCAATGAGATTTACCTGACTAAATAAAGGTTGAATGAATATATGTTGGCACCTCCACATCAATGCATTCAGTTTTTATTCACAATTTGTTTAGTGTCCCAACTTTTTTGGAATCCGGTTTGTATGACAGGGAGGTTGCACATACAATGAATAATGCCAGGGCCCCTTCCACATGACTGGTGTACACACATAAGTGGAAGGTTTTCAGCATCTGGTGTCGTGCCAGACATGAGGACACAGGGGTGTCAAAGTCAAATACACCGAGGGCCAAAAAAAGAAATTTGCTAAAAGCCAAGGGCCGGACTGGTTCAATGTTTATTATAAGGGGGTGATATATTTTTTTCTTTTTTCTGCACTCTTTTCATTCAATGTTTTCTTTTTGATGAATTTGTTTTATTTCGTCTCTTTGAAATGAATGAATAAATTAATTTAATAAAATATTAAATAGCTTTACATCTGCTAAGTTCTTGGCATAAATCAACACAGACATGTTCCTGCTTTTAGTGTTTTACAGTTTTATAATGTAGCTGTTTATGTTTCTGTAGCTGTTTATGTTTCATTTTTTTAATACAGTTTTCTTATATTTAATATGCTTTTTTAATGATTGTTTACTGTTGGCTGCAAGTATCAAGCTGCGAAATCCTTCATTTTCTACAGCTTATAGCTGTTGGTAATTAAATATGATGAAGTTTAGCAACTTCTCGGTGATCATTTGAGCTCTGTGGCTTCAGCTGTGTTTTTTTTCTTGTTCAATACGAGGCGGGCGCTCTGATTTCGGTCAGCCGCTCTCAGCCTGTCCCTCCTACGAGACGGGCAAGACAGCGGGTCGGACTGGACGCAGCTGGCCGCGGTCGGTCTCCCTGTTTTGGTTCAGTGAGAGTGGCGTCCCGCTGAAGCCCCAGAGCTCGAATGTCCAACATAAAACTAACTTGACCGCAGTTTAATGTGGCGCTATAGCTCTGCAGACATTGCATGTTGCTGTCTTGCGGTGTTTAGTGTAAAATACTTCCACACAGCGGACGTGTTATGATGAAAAGTTGGCTAGCTGTTAGCTAAAGTGCTACTCACTCAGTTTGCACGCTGTAAACCATGAAATGGATTTCCTGAATGTGACGTGAGGCGGGTCTTATTACTGGGTCTGGGTTCATGAGACACGACTCCGGATCGGCCCCATCCCTACTACCGTTGCATTGTGGGGAATGTAGTGTTAGCGCGTGCAAAACACCAGCGGGCGGCTGCGGCCTGCGGGCCATTTCTAATAGTAATTAAATATCAGCCAGGGGGCCATAGATAATTAATTTGCGGGCCGGAACTGGCCCGCGGGCCTTGACTTTGACATATGGGGTCGAGATGGTGTAGAGGCAGGGCAGCCGGCTCAAGACCGGAAGGTCCCGGGTTCGATCCCCGGTCACTGCATACCTCGTTGTGTCCCTGGGCAGACACTTAACCCCGAGTTGCTCCCGGTAGGACTGGCAGTGCCTTGCATGGCAGATTACCGCTACCGGTGTATGAATGTGTATATGAATGGGTGGATGGCTGGTACTGTGAAGCACTTTGGGGCCCTCATAGGGGGTTGGAAAGCGCTATATAAGTAAGCTCCATTTACCATTTACCATATGTGCTGTACAGTACACTGTCGTTTTTCTGTTATTCTTACTTTCCTTCAGGCACTACTTTCTCAGGGCAAGTCTCCATCCACTCTGAAAGTTTATATTGCTGCCATCTCTTGCTGGCATAGATAGTGGTAGGTGGGAGACAGTAGTTCGTAACAAGGATGTGTCCTTTTTTCTGAGAGGCGTCCGACGTCTGCACCCCCCCCACGTGCCTCGTCGTGCCTGTGTGGGACCTCTCTCTGGTCCTCACTGCCCTACGGTCTGCTCCATTTGAGCCCTTGGTGGAGGTGAGCCTTGAGTGCTCGTCTAAGACTGCATTTCTCCTGACCATGGCTTTGGCCAAACGAGTGGGTGAACTACATGCGCTCTCTGTTCATGAGTGCTGTTGCCGTTGGAACCCGGCTGGTTCAGGTGTTACACTCTGGCAGCACCTTGCACGCTGAATTGTGAACGTAGTGGAACATGTGTACACTCTACAGGGCCACCAGCCACCTGTAGGGGTACAATGCCATTCCACCAGGAGTGTTAGCGTGTCATGGGCCGCTATGAATAGGGTCACGCTGGAGGCTATATGTGTAGCAGTCTCCTGGTCATCCCGAAATACCTTTGCCAGGTTCTAGAGGATAAACCATGCTGCCTTTCACCCGTTGGAGGGGATCCTAACATAGTACCCATCTTTGTCTCAGTAAGATGGGCAATTTTGTTTCTTTTTGTGGGTGTGATTCCTCAGGACTCTGTTGACAATCGTCATCCAGTGCTTTAACAGGGTATATACAGAAATTCTTGAGTTAAATTTACTGTATTCGTCGGTGTATAATACGCTGTTTTTTTGCTCATTTGAATGTCCTGCGTATTATACACCGAAGCGTATTATATATGGATTTTTTCCCCATAATTTTAGACTCATTTTTCGCTCTGATTCACCGTTTTTCATTTTGGGCAAAAATGGTGCAGTACCAGTTTTGGCCGCTATGGGCGCTATGGGCAGCAGCAGAGGACTCAGAGAACGAAGAGGAAGAGGGCCACTTCCAGACGTTTCTAGCTCATGTGTCCGAAAAAAGCCTCCTCTGGTCGGACTGACTCTGTCGCTGCCCGCTCCCTGCTCTGGATGTAGCTGCAATTAGCTGTGAGGTTCGCAGTTTTTGTTTGCAAGATACCGTAACTCATAAACCACACCGCGGATTTTTAAATCCAGCTGATTTCACATTTGGTTAAGCTCAGGAGCCCGTGTGCTATAAAGTCAGGTAAGAAATATATTTTTAAGCGTTTATTTAGCTAAATTTAAAGAAATAAATCGGCGAACTATTTTTTAAAATCCAACTCAGACCAGCTGATTTCACATTTAGTTAAGCTCAGGAGCCCGTTTGCTATAAAGTCAGGTAAGAAATATATTTTTTAAGCGTTTATTTAGCTAAATTTAAAGAAATAAATCGGCGAACTATTTTTTTTAATCCAGCTCAGACCAGCTGATTTCACATTTAGTTAAGCTCAGGAGACCGTTTACTATAAAGGCAGCTAAGAAATATATATATTTTTAGGTGTTTCTGTACGGTAGTTTAATTTTAATTAAATTCAGCTCTTGCTGTGCTGCAGCAAACCGTTTCTGGGTGCGCGCATCGTGTTGTTTACGTTCAAAATTCAGCTGATTTGTAATCATTTATTAACAAAAATTAAACCGAGACACGTTAACATATATATTCAGCTAACAAATATATTTTAGGCGTTTCTGTAGTTAAATTTTAATGAAATTCATCTCGCGCTGCACAATGGACCGCATTTCCGGGTTGTCTCAGCAGTGACGCGTAACGTCAGCGGTGACGCGTTACGTCGGGGAGGGTTTGGCGCCATCTAGTGGTCATAAAAAAGACTGTCACGGCAGCGCGTATTATACACCGAAGCATGTTATGTACAGATTTTTCTGATTTATTTCTCCTGACCATCAAGTCCATGAGCATAGACTCCTTCTCCGTTCAGAATATCTTATATGGCTATGTATCTGAGAATAAAAAAGATGAATACTTTGTTAATAACATTATCATAATATTAAAATTCTATATACATAAATGCAGATATGGCAAGTCTAAACCATTATGGTCTGTATTCAAACAAGAACTCCAGTTGTTAAAACTTTCTTTAAACTGTGCTAAAAAACCACAAGCAAAAAAGCTCTTTGATCACCTCTCTCAGATTATATAGCCCTCTGACAAATTATTTTAAGTAATTATGTAGAATGTTAGATAAATAGTTATGTTAGTGTTTATTTTACTTGGACTGTATTATTTGCAATCTTTCAAATAAGTCTATTACCCAAATTTACGGTTATGATGGTCGATATGTTAATTTAAGAATGTTTACATACATTAGGAGGTATGTTAGTAGATATTTGTACATGTTTATATATATCATTGTAATTTTGAGATTGTCATTTGTTTTTTGTGTGCTTTTTGTTCTGTATGTTCTAAAATGTTCAATAAAAAAAAAAAAATGGACAAAGCGTATTATACACAGGAGCGTATTATACACCGACGAATACAGAATACCTTTTAATACCTTTTTAATACCATTACAATATTTTTTAATACCATCATGACACTGAGCTGCAATCGTAGTGGCAACCTCTTGTACTTCAGTTCAGAGCAACTAATTGTTAAGAGATAGATTACTGTGATTTTCTTCCTAAACTTTGGTAGTAAATGTTGTTTTATAACAATTACTGGATACATCAAATTGCTTCTTGCCTCAATAAAAGCACTGACCTATTTGTTATTTAAATCTAACCCAAGACAAAAAGTTATTTAATTGTTCTCACACACAACATATCTCTAATGACAAACGAAAAACGTAAACTGGAAAACAGAACAATTTAATTAAAAGAATTCGACACTGAACACATGCACAATTCAAAAAGAGAGGGAGAAAAATAACAACTACCATATTTTTCAGCCTATAAGATTTTTTCCCATATTTATAAAGCTTTTTTTGGGGGCTGAGATATCAAAGTCAAAGTCAACTTTATTGTCTGAACTGCAATATGTACAGAACATACACAAGATTGAAATTGTGTTTCTCTCAGTCCCTCTGTGCAACAGTAACCCTTTAAACACTAAAACACTGAAACATTTAATAAGCATAAACATAAGCATAAAATAGTAAAAGTGTAACACACAGATATGACTGTTTCTGTTCATTCTGACTGAAAAAAAAGAGCAGTCCCACTTTCAGCCACTTGATGGCAGCAGAGTAGTAATAGGTGTATGGCATGCTGTTGGGTGTTGTATCATGTAATAGGTAAACGTTAGCCTGGTTAAAACCAGACCCTTGTCCTTCACTTCGCTTTGTACTAGGGTCTGGGACTTGTCCCATAGACAACGATTTCTCCAGTCGATTTTTGACCGGACCAATCAGAGAACAGAAGGCGGAGTTTTGAACGACGTCGACTGACGTCGTCAGTTAAAATGGCTGCCGCCACGAAGGAATTTTCATGAAAACAAGGTAAAAAACTATTATTTCTTTGCTGAGAAAAAATATATTTCTTAGCTGACGTTATATCAGAAGTGTTCCTGAGCTTAACAGTTCCTAAATCAATTCACGAAATGGTCAAATCTGCTGGATTTAAATAGTTTCGGTTTGACATTTTCCAAACAGCCTCGGGTGCGCTACGAAAATAAATGATAAAAAATCGAATTTTATCTCAAATGTTTCATCTAGGCCAACAGTCAGTAAATTAGAGCCATATAATTACACACTGGTAGCAGAAAAAATATCCACCGAGTGGTTTCTGAGCTATTTATCTGATAGCCTGGACCTCGCCAGGCTAAACTAACAAAACTCCGCCTTCTGTTCTCTGATTGGTCCGGTCAAAAATCGACCGGAGAAATCGTTTTCTATGGGAGAAATCCCAGACCCTAGTACAAAGCGAAGTGAAGGACAAGGGTCTGGTTTTAACCAGGCTAGGTAAACGTGGCTATAATGACAAATTCAAAAAAGTTCAAGACAAAAACAACTGGACTTTATTTATTATACTATACTTTGTTTTTTTCTTGCACTTTTTAGAATTTACCATGTCCTGGATGACTGAGAATCTTCACCAACTTTTAATAACTCAATCGGCCTGCCATATTCTCTCCACCTTTATTCTGCTCGTTGGTTGGAACCGTCAAAACAGCCGCAACAACCCAGCAAAATGCAGCTAATTTGACCATTAAAGTGCATAATAATGCACTGCATTTATTAAGCAAATAATAAGACTGAGACACACCATTGCTATAATTTTGAGCAATGAAATAATTCTTTATGAGCTTTTCTTGTTAAATTTCGGAGAAACGAGCCGCGTTCCTCCTTCCTGGTTCTCGTCCTCTGCGCGTTCACGGAGCACCGAAGCAGCAAAACTATTTTTTTAAATAAAGCTGATTTGACCATTAAAGTGCATTTATAAAAAAATGTTAAGACTGAGACACACCTTTGCTATAATTTCAAGCTAACAAATAATTGTTTAGGTGCTTTTCTTGTTAAATTTCGAAGAAACGAGCCACGTTCCTCCTTCCTGTTTCTTTTTACAGACATGACAATAAGTCTTTCGGCTGTTGGCTGAAGCCAGTCTCTGACTATGGTGTCCTCTACCCATGACGGTTCTGGAAGTTCTGTCGGCCCTTGGCCGGCTGTAGGCGCGAACGCACACTGACCAACAATGGACCTTACCAAGCTCCGCCCAGAAACGCCCCCTAAGCCCCGACCGGTCTGCATGTCTCCCAAGCAGCAGCATTATTTTCAATGGAAACATATAGCGTCGACTGACTCTGCAGGGTATTTCTGAGTCGAATAGTGTATCATTTCTGCCAGATTCCAACAAAATATCAGCCATGACAATGGACAGGGGAACCAACAAGTTCATGTTTTTTTTTTTTGGACGTTATCAAGTTGTTTGAGCTACGCGATGCCTCCAACAGCGTGCACGTCACAGCTAATGCTACCGTCTGATGAGGAAACCAGCAGCTCACATGCTCAGCATTAATACAGCTGTGGACAGGATCACTGATGCCTATTGTCCTGCAAGGCTGGGTAAGTCAGGCATTCATGGTTTTGAGGGTTACTTTTGAAATCAGCGATTTCTATTGTTGGCAAAAGTTTGTGTGCCTTGGTCGCAAAGCTAATGCTAACTGTAATCTCCATTCATTCCTTAAGTGGTTGGTTAGCCGTTGCTGCTTTAGCTGCTAAACACGCCGACAGCGACTTTTGTGAGGGCTAAAGAGCTCAGCCGTCCGGTGTGTTAGTTAAAATCCAGCCTTCGTGTCACGATTTTGTGCCGTTTTAGGTGAAATCGACAGTAGAGCTCGTTGTGTTAGCTAGCTCATGTGGAGTTTTCTTCCCAACTTCCAGGACGTTCAGTGAACTGTGGCTTTCTCTCATCGTGACCGCGTTAACTAGCAGGTTTCAAAAGCAAGTCAACCCTTCTCTGCTGGTGAAAGAAATAATTGTTCAGTTTTGTGGTCGTGCACAAGCTTTGATCCAAGCAAGGCATTCAGTTTCACATATAGGGAAACGGTGAATTTTACTTCCACAAATACGGTCAGGGTACCTGACATCTCCTGTACAGATACCCCACTGACGGTGGAGGAGCATTTTTCCAGCCCTGACGCAGAAAAATTCTGCACGTATGCTAGCTAGCAATGTAAGTAGCATGTGGTGCCGGTCTCACAAACGCTACCATAGTGTTTGTTTTGTGAGACCGGCACGCACGTGGAAGCTGCGCTGTGAAGTGTTATGGGCATTAGCCAATGAAACGCGGCCCTGTGGGCGGAGCTTGGTAAGGTCCATATGACGTCATTGATTTAGCTTAGGTCCTACTTGAACATAAAATTAGAAAAGATAAATAAATTCACAGGATTTTTTTAGCCGATAGAACGGGAAAAATATAGTTGTGTAGGTTTTTAAAAAAAGTAATACCTTGTCAGATGACATTTATTGGTTTTTAATACTTTTTAATGGCCATAATTTGTGTTAATTTTATTTACTACCTTTTAATCAGAGGTGGGTAGAGTATTCAAAATTTTACTCAAGTAAAAGTATTGTTACTTGAACCAAATATTACTCAAGTAAAAGTAGTGAGTAGGCATCCAAAAATTTACTTGAGTAAAAGTAATAAAGTACTTTGATTATAACCTACTCAAGTAGTGAGTAACTGCGGAGTACCATCTCGTGTCATTAAATTATAACATGCAAATGTATTTACAAGGAAACATAACTTTTAATGAGACTGAACATACATTGTTATAAATAAAAACACAAAGGCAATACTAGCCAAAAGGATTTAGAAATAAACCACTTATCTTTTACATTGTTATAAATAAAAAATAAATAAAAAACATAAAGGCAACTGTAGCCAAAATAATTCAGCTAAATACTGTATTAATAAACTTGACTTTCTGCAAAACTTTGTTTCTACCAGTTGGAACTCATTTTCTTACATTTTGACATCCTATAAACAGAACTAACTGTTTAAGTATAAACTGAAACACAGTCCTACACATCAAGCAAAGGACTACCGGTATGTAATCCTGAACTTAATCAGTAGAACAACTGACAACATAAACTCAGTGAAACATTATTCAATAATGTGACTGTTGAGCTTGAAGAGTAGCTGGCTCTCAAGGTTTTTGCAGTGAAGCTGTGATCTCTTAGCAGTTAAAAGGAGTCCTGCATGAATAAAGAGTCTCTCACAAGCTGCAGCTGCTGGAAGACTTGTGTTGACTTTGAGTGACAACCGCTTGATTTGAGGAAAAGAGTGTAACAGATCCATACCTCCAGTGGATGGACATGAAAGATACCTCTCCAACTCTCCTGATTTTCTGGTCTTAATGGATCCAAAGAAGTCTTCTTCATCAGAGCGGCTGCTGTTTGTGCTGTTGTCAT
The DNA here is from genome assembly GCA_038048925.1 of Garcialebias charrua. Taxonomy (NCBI): domain Eukaryota; kingdom Metazoa; phylum Chordata; class Actinopteri; order Cyprinodontiformes; family Rivulidae; genus Garcialebias; species Garcialebias charrua. The sequence continues at coordinate 54,595 of JBBPBX010001186.1, read as the reverse complement.
CATCAGCGTTAGTGTCCAAGTCATCCTTTATGTAGTTGAGACCTTTAAAAACATTTTTGCAAAGAATTACTTCTGTACACTTATGCATTATTTATAGTACGTGTATGTAGCAGGTCGCTTTCGTAAATAAGCCCATGAGGTTCAATAAGATTTACCTGACTAAATAAAGGTTGAATGAATGAAAAATGTAATGTTTTATGTGCACACACACACTGATGTTTTCATATTTACCAGATTTTAAGATCCCATCCAGCAGGGCATCGATGAGAGGTGCACACACTTTGCAAGATGAGACAAGCTTCTTCCTTGTCTTGCAACTGGTGTAGTGTTGGCAGGAGGAAGCCCATGTGCACAGATGATTCTCACACTCTTCATCGGTGGCTCATCAGAAGAGGAGGATTTTCGCTTCTTGTTGGAATCTACCAACTCGGTGTATTTCATCAAGCTGTTCGGGTGGATCCTCTGTTCACAAACAAATAAATAAATAAATAAAACAGAATAATAAATCGTTAATAACGATTTATTATTAACTCAAATCATTGAGTTAATAATAATAATGATTTAAAAAAGCTAAGTCTGGTCCTATGGACATTCAAAAAACAAAACAAAACAAAGCTTTGTTTGTTATATATACTGTATATGTTTGAGACTTAATAATACTTTACTAAATAAAGTAACTTAAATACAATTAACCCTTATTGTTTATTTTAGTTTGTACTGTAATGTATCAAATATGAAACCAAAGCAGTTTGCCAGGGCAAAATGTTTTTGGTTTATTTTAGAGAGAGGAAAAGATACTTTCAAACCCAAAACCGCAATCATAACTGAATAACAACAAATTCAAATATACTTTTTTTTCTGAAAAGTTACAAGAAGACGCCTTTTTAAATCAGGAGCATCATGAGCATCATAGTGTAGCAGTCTTGAAGAAGTGAAACTAAGGACACTTGGGAATAAACTGGTTATACAAGGTTTTTCTTCTACATCTGAGTATCAACATTGTTCACACTATCACTCATAACCCCTGTTTAGCATTTACATGGGACAGGGGGACACACCTAATGGGATGCAATTACACAAACTGTTGTTTGACAGTCTCTGGTAGTTGTAGGACTCATTTCAAAATTCTGGGGGTGTTAAAACCCGATCCATTTTGGAATGTAAGATTTTGCTTTGGCTATTTGATGTAACTGATAAAAACCGGTTTTGAATTGAATTGAGAAAGCTCCTCGGATGAAGAACGAAACGTCTTCTGTTACAAATTAAGTCCAGTTGTTTCTGTATTGAATTTTTTTTTTAGATAAATAGTATAATACTGTGACGTTTTATGTATTTTGGTTTGTTTCCTACTAGGCCTGTATGAATCAATTGTAGTAATAATAATAATAATAATAATAATAATAATCATTTTATTTAAAAGCGTCTTTCAGGACACCCAAGGACACTTAACAAATTGTGTTCCACTAAGACACTTATTGGAGGTTTGTGACTTTAAAAATCTGAGGAGACTGTTAGTATGTGTAGCTACATCTTCCACCAACCGTCCCATTATGTAGCAAACCGTTTGTTTTTAGCTACATTAGCATTTTGCTCATGTGTGCTCACAGTGTGAACACGTTTTTAGTAACACACCACGTAACATTCAATAGTCACGTCATACACAGTTTTAAAGTTATGCATGCTGTTGTAATAGAGTTGACATCATTACACACAAAAAAATAAAAAAATAAAGGCAAACTTACCGCAACATGTTTTCTCAAATTTGACGTCGAGTTCATGTAGGCTGAAACATCTACAAGTTTTGGCAGACACAGCTGACAGCGCATGATAGAACTGTTCTTTTTAGACAACTGAAAGGTGAACATGGGTCGTACGTGAGGCCAGGGGTGCTCTGACTTAGCTTCGCCAGCTTCTGTCGCCATTCTTTCAGGAACCGTCCGTATGTCTTTCTCTTTTCAATGGAGTCCAGAATCTCAACGTCACTGGCCTGCGCCGGCTGTGTGGAGTTTGTTGTGGTCACGTGACTGGTTGGCTTCACTTGATTGGTTACATGTCAGGTGACAATAAGTTACGCAATAAATTTGCCACAAATGTTTTTATATACTCTAAACAAAAAGTAACGGTAGCGATCGGCAGAAAGCCCATAGTAACGGAGTAAAAGTTGCGGTTTTCTCCCCTAAAATTTACTCAAGTAAAAGTATAAGTCTTTCACATTTAAACTACTCTCACAAGTACAATTTTCTCAAAAAGTTACTTAAGTAAATGTAACGGAGTAAATGTAACGCGTTCCTACCCACCTCTGCTTTTAATACCGTTTACAACCCCACGGATACCCTGTTTAAGCACTGCCTCTGGTGGTCAGTAGGGATGAAATAAAACGAAAGTTACGACTGTAACTATGGTTCTGTGAATCCCGGATGACCGCCAGAGCGCTCGATCCCTCGGAATCATTGCGTTTTGTGAGAAGCTGAAAGGGACTGGGCTACCGTTGTCACATGCTTATATAGACTCACCGGTGTCCCAGGGGTCACACTTGACTATTTTGGCATAAATACTCAACCTGCGCATGCGCAAGAATGATCATTCAGTGCTTTAAGCACCGCCTCTGGCGGTCATCCGGGATTCATTGAACCGTAGTTACAGTCGTAACTTTCGTTATGGGTGGGACAAGTTAAAAAAATGTACGCACGTACCTACAAACAGAGACAGTATCAGAATTTGTGCACTTTCGATGGGATTTAAAAAGCTGTGCGGTGTGAAATGAATTACCATAAATATGATAAAAAGGTGCACAAGACAAAAATAATAATTCCACTGAAATTTAACAACCAATCTGGATAAAGATGGGACTTTGATCACCACCTTATCGTGGTGGAGGAGTCTGTGCGCCTGAATGATCCCAGGAGCTGTCGGGGGCAGTTAGAATTGACCCTGATAGGGTCTCTCTCTCAAGGCAGACTGGTCCTAGGCGACAGGACAGGATTTGATCTGGAGGGTCCAGATTCAAACTATATTTCACCATTTGTGGATGCCTACTCTGCCCTGTACAACAGAAAGTAAACATACCATCATTGTGTCGCCTCCATTATCATCTTCCGCCTCCTCCTCCTCATCATCATCATGCATGATTCGTGATCGCTCATCTGCTTTTCCTTTCTAAGAGACCAAAAACAGGAAGACATATTTAAAGGGAACTAAATGTCAAAACATACATCACATCAGGTGAAACTGATACAACAAACATGTGATGCAGCAAAGTGACAACTTCTTTATGATAAACTTACAAATAAACTGTAACTCTCTTTCTGTGTTAATCCAACATGTACAACATCAGAGGAAATTACTCTTTACCAATTGTGACTGTCATTCAGAAGTTTTACTCATGGTTATGGTACCATACCATACAAGCTTTATTTATAGAGCCCTTTAAACACCCTGAGGACCAAAGGGCATAATAAATTAACACATAATAAAACAATCATACAATAAAGAACAATTAAAATTATTAAAAGTCATTTCAGATGGTGTCAAAGGCCGGTGAGAAGAGATGTTTTTTTTTCCCTTTATAGATGGCTTCCCTTCTCACCTCAAAGCCATCCTCTTTTTTTTAAGAGAGAAAGGAAAGATAGAAAGTAAGACAACAAAACACAACAATTATCCACAAAAAGAGCACAAGGCAAACACACCCAACCTCCGTCCGCAATCCTGCAAAGTACATGACAAAACACGGCAACAAAATACACATGCATAAAGACAATAATATTCATGACCTTGCAGTAGATTTCCATAAATAAACATACCCATACCTACAAATATATACTGTACATATACATTCATATCACATATCCATCTACATATCTGCATATGATATCTACATATACATCCCTGCATCCATTTGTGTGTGGTTGTGAGCATGCATAAGTGAATAAGGTTCCTCCAATAGAACATTCAGTAGCGACCGTGAAGCATCAGAGATCCGCCCCCCCAAGGCCCGAGGCAGACGAAAGGGCGATCAAAGCCCAAGACCCTAAGAAGGACCCCGAGCCCAGAATCCCCAGGGCCACCCGAACAGGACGAGCCACTCACCCTCTCCCCAGATCTGACCAAGGGGGAGAACCGGACAAGCTCCACCAGCGACTACACACAATGGCCCCAGGGAAGCCAACAGCGACAAACCCACAGGCCCCCGCCGGAGCCCGCTGCAAGAGCCCGTTGCACTGACGTAGCCCCAGGCCCTGACACCGAGGCCCGGGCACCGGGGACGCCCACCCCTCAGGCCCAGACCCGATAGGACCAGAGGACCCGAGCCCCACCAGGCAGCCACCAGGCCGAGCCGACACACGCCCAAGCGCCCAACCCCTGAAAGCGACAACAAGGGCCCCCAGCACGCCCGCAGGCAAAAGGACACCCACCCGGGGGCCACGTGGTAGGAGCGCGACACCAAGTAGCCTCAGATGTAACAGAGAGGGGGCAGTCCAAATCCCAGCCTGACAATTAGACATTCATACACAGACACACTCACTCAGACCCACCCTCATCCTCACTCACACAAAGACAAACAATAACGACACGTTCCATTCATAATCCTGATGCACCCTCTATACCCCCTAGGTCCAAGACATGTACCTGCCCCCTACATGGAGCAGCCCACACCCAAGCCCAGGAGGTAGGCCCATTCATTCTGGGGTGGAGAGCAGCCGACATCCAAGATTCGGCCCAATCCTCGCCCTGCCGACAGCACAGGCCACCCGAGCCCAAGCAACCCCAGGGAGAGCGAAATGCCAGCCCCGCCCACAGCAAACTCCCAGGCCCCGAACCCCCCCATAGTCTAGGACAACCTCCCGACAGCCCACCCCCAGAATGTCCGCCAGGCAACCAGGGGGGTAAGAGAAAAATAATTAAATAAATAATATATATATATATATATA
>JBBPBX010001186.1:17459-29279 GCA_038048925.1 Garcialebias charrua | reverse complement strand
TATGTAATTTATCATTTTCAACAGGAATATTTCCAGATAATATGAAAGTAGCTAAGGTAGTTCCTCTTTTTAAAAATGGTGATAAATGTGTGTTCAACAATTATAGACCTATATCCTTGTTACCACAGTTTTCAAAAATTCTTGAAAAACTATTTGTAAACAGACTAGATCAATTTATAGATAAACAAAATATTCTAAGCAACAGTCAGTATGGGTTTAGAGCAAAAAACTCTACATCAATGGCTCTCATGGAATTAATGGAACAAATAACTACTGCTGTCGATCAAAAACAATATTGTATCAGTATTTTTGTTGATTTAAAAAAAGCATTTGATACTATTGATCACACCATTCTCCTTGAAAAACTGAACAAATATGGTATTAGAGGACCAGCATTACAGTGGGTATCTAGCTACTTGAAAGATAGGAAACAATTTGTACAAATAAATGATGTAAGATCTGACCTCTGTAATATCACATGTGGAGTTCCCCAAGGCTCTGTACTTGGACCAAAGCTATTTATTTTATATGTGAATGACTTGGTAAATGTGTCAGGGCTCCTTAAATGTGTACTTTTTGCTGATGATACCACATTTTTCTGTTCAGGCGAAGATATAGAACAAATGTTGGAATTGATAAAGACAGAATTTGTCAAGATACAAACTTGGTTTAAAATAAATAAATTATCATTAAATTTAGAAAAAACTAATTACATGATATTCAGTAATAAAAAGAAAACTGTTGATGTTCCACTCAAAATTGAGGGTGTTGAGATTTGTAGAGTGAGTGAGGTGAAGTTTTTGGGTGTTATCATTGATGACAAACTGACATGGAAACAACACATAAATTCTGTAAGAATAAAAATAGCTAAATCGATTGCAGTACTGTACAAAGTCAGAGACCTATTGAATGATAAAGCTCTGTATTTGTTGTATAACACAATCATTGTTCCACACTTAATCTATTGTATTGATGTTTGGGGGAATGCGTGTAAAACAATCACAAAGCCTATTTTTGTATTACAGAAAAGAGCTGTAAGAATTATCACTAGAAAACATTACCGTCATCCATCAAGTACATTATTTTATCAACTGAAGTTATTGAAGTTCCATGATTTGGTAGACTATAATATTTTATCAGTTATGTATAGGGCTCAAAATAATGCATTACCTTTAAATATCCAAATGCATTTTGTTAAAAGACAAAGTTGTTATAATCTTAAGGGGACAGAGATGTTTGTAAAACCACAATTCAGAACTAGTTTGAAGGGACGTTCTACCTCAATCCAGGGAATTAGATTATGGAATGGCTTGGAGAATGTAGTTAAAAATGCCAAGTCAATGTTTACATTTAAGAAAATGATCAAAACGAATGTGTTAAAAAAAAATGAAATAGCGTAATGTGTATTGTATTAGTTAGAAAATTAGAAAGAGTTAGTCATTTTGTACTGTTGGTTGAAGATTATTATTGTTTAATCTGATTGTTGGAAAAAAGGGGCAGATATAATAAGATTTATTCTTCTTTCTGCTACCTTTCATTTTTTTATATTTTGTACATTATCATTTATGGGATTGTCTTGTATTGTTTCTTTTGTAAAAAAAAAAATGAACAAATTTAATAAACATAAACATAAACAGAGACTACATAGCTTCCTCTGTGGAATTAAAATACTTTGTACTGTGGTGGACTACTAGGGGACTCTACTCACACCCAGTGGACCGGATGTTTTACCGGATGTTTTATTGTGAAAGGGTTCATGTATAAGATGTGTTTTTGGTGCTTACCGCCAGAACTGTTGGAGTTGAGTAAAGTGAAGTTCTGCATCCCGTCTTCTGTGTCGTCTTTTCATCTCCTCCTACAGTACTACATTATTCTGAATGATCTTTCCTGCTATCAGATGCAGAAGCCAAAAAGGGTGCTGAAAATGATGCAACACTTCAACTTGGATTATGTTTAATGTCAAATTTATTCATGACATTTACTCTCTGTAACACAATGACAACACTTGAACTGTGAAAATGTGTAAACATTCACAAATCTAAACTCAACCTGTTCACAAGCAACAAATGATAGGCACATAAGTAGTACAGCATTAATACTTGATAGTTTATTAATTTAAAAAATTACTTAAAACAGAAGCCTTTTATATCAGTGTTAATTTAATGGAATGACCGATGTCCAATATTTAACTTTATCGCTAATATTGGCTGATACCGATACCATGCCGATAATATCGTGCATCCTTAGCTAATGGAAAAATACATAAATAAATGCACAAAGCCAGTTTTTATGGAGTGGCCTGTATCCATTAGTTTGTTGTCATGGAGCCTAATGATGTTATACAGATGTGTTTGAAGAAAATGTGACCAGTCACAGAAACAGATTCCTGGTTTGCAATACAAGTGACTGCAGAACAAACATGCTGTTAAAACCATCATCCTCCAGGTGTCAAACGAAACGCAATAAGAACAACACGAGTTGGACCAGCAACATATTATTTCTGCTTACTGTCACAAAATAAAGGTATTTTTTAAACTTGTATTTTTGTTGGTTGTTGTCAGACAATAAAAGCAGTCTCATATTTGACAAGCTGAAGGCTGTCAACAGCAGGACTCTAATAACCAGGAAGAAAGAATTGCGTACAACACCTCTCTCACACTGCGTCTGATATAATGTGGCCTCTTGATGTCACACTGCTTACAGCCTCTGGTCAACACACAACAACGCGGTGGAGACAGAGGATGTGCAGCTGTAAGCAGAAAGGGCATGAAAGCAAAGCAGGACTGCTGATGGTTTACTGTGGCCCAGTGAAAGCAGCAACCGATGAGAAAATGATGCAACATCTCCTGCAGAGGATACAACCTGCAGCACAATGTCGCTGTTTTTCATCAAGACAGCAGATAGACAGATTTGTTGAGTGGACTTAGAGTTTAATCCCCTCCTCAAGTGGGGAGGAGGGGAGCAACAGTAAGATAATGCTGCCAGCAGAGACTTTCAGACCAAACCCGACCGCTGTAGTAAACAACCAAAGCTTTATTTCAGCTCCATGTGTCTGAACAACTACTGTACACTGGTTTAGTTCTGTTATTACTTAACCAGTGGTTCTTCTCCAGGTTTTCTACATTAATTTTATGTTTAGGCATTACTTTTTTTTATTAATATGCTCAAATTACAATTTAAATTACAGTGAATTTCTTGTCTCTTTGCCCTGTGCGCGTGCAGTGCCGTGGCCGAAGGGTTCACAAGGCGGACAGCTTTGGAGCTATTATCGTTCATGGCTATTAATATCCCTGCAGTAAGGAATGATGCTCAGAAATCACAAGGGTTCGAGTTGTAAGTACTGTAGGTGCCAGGATGTATACCATACCAATTTATTTCTAAAGCACTTAAAATACAACATATCAGCCGTCCGAAGGGCTGTACAAAGACAAAAACAAGCACAAAACAATCATATAAATAATCAGAACATCACAAGTAAAAGAATACAACATTAAGACAGAGGCGCCAACTCACTCTAGGTTAAAAGCCAATGAAAAAATATGTGTTTTTAAACGAGTTTTAAAAACAGAGATTGATGGGGCCTGCCTGACCTTCAGTGACAGCTCGTTCCACAATTTAGGAGCCAGAGCTGAAAAGGCTCTGTCTCCTCTGGATTTATAAAAAGTTTTTGGGACTGCTAAAAGCATCTGATCAGAGGATCTCGTGATGATATGTAAAGGTGAAGCAGTTCAGACAGATAAGAGGGACTAAGACCATGCAAAGACTTAAAAACAAACAATAAAACTTTAAAATGGATTCGAAACTGGACAAGAAGCCAATGGAGGGACATTAAAACTGGAGTGATGTGCTCACGTCTGCCTGTCCCAGTCAAAAATCGTGAGCAGCATTCTCTACTAGCTGCAACCGTGAGAGCGAGGCCTGGCTAACTCCGATCAGAAGAGAGTTATTACAATAATCCAGCCGTGAAGTAATAAAAGCGTGGATTACTGTCTCTAAGTGGTGCCTAGAAAGGAGGGGCTTGATTTTTGACAGGCGCCTCAGTTGAAAGAAAGAGGATTTAACCATGCTGTTGATATGACAGTCCAGTTTCAGGCAGGGGTCAATTTTCACTCCTAGATTTGTCACAATCGACTTTTCATATGGGGCCAAAGAGGAAAAATCAAAGGTGGGGGGACTGTTAGGACTACTGGATTTAAAGACCATAACCTCAGTCTTTTTTTCATTAAAACGGAGGAAATTAAGTGCCATCCACCCTTTAATGTCATCAAGACAGTCCAGGAGATTTTGTTTTAAAGGGAAGTAGACTTGACAGTCATCCGCATATAAATGAAATTGCACACCATGCTTTCCATGTACAGTATAGAGCCTTTCTAAATAGTGTTGCGAAAATTTAAAAATCATCTCGATATAGAATAAAAATGGCATGTTTTCTTTTTTAAGCAGAAACACGTGAGTTGTTTTGTGTCTGATGTTTGCCCAGTACTTTATAAAGATGAAATATATTTTATAATATAAGCCTCCACAGTAAACAGGTGGTCCCCGACTCACAAGCGAGTTCCGTTACTACGACTATCTCGTAAGACGAAAATTCGTATGTCGGAACACGAAACACGTGTCGCTCGTAAGTCCGGATTTTCGGTCGTAAGTCGGAAAATTTATGCTAGCGCTACTTCGAACACTCGTTTTTCAACACAAACGTACATACTAGTTCATAAACATGCTCAGAAACTTGTTTACAAACTGTTAGCTAACACACTTTCATCTAAAAACACATACCATACATATTTCATCTAAAAACACATACACATATATTTTGGGCAGCACGGTAGCACAACTGGTAGAGCTGCTGCCTCTCAGCGAGAAGGTTGCCGGTTCAAATCCCGGTCCGGGGCCTTTCTGGGTGGAGTTTGCATGTTCTCCCCGTGCATGCGTGGGTTTCCTCCGGGTACTCCGGTTTCCTCCCACAGACCAAAAAACATGCTTGTTAGGCTGATTGGTGACTCTAAATTGACCCTAGGTGTGAGTGTGAGAGTGGATGGTTGTTTGGTGTGAGTGAGACAGGTCCCTCTTGTAAATGAGTCCCCGTGACTCAACGAGGCTAGCCTGTATAAATAAAGGTTGAATGAATACCAGTGCTGTATTTTCTGTATGTTCTGTACAACTTTACTGTTCGTTAGTCAGCTCGTAAGTCCAGAACCTCGTATGTCGATGTGCTTGTAAGTCGGGGACCACCTGTATTGGGTTATTACGCACACACAAGTCAAGTCTAGAAATTGAAACACTACTTTACACTTTCTGAAACTGACATGATCAGTATTTTATACAGCTAAAAATATTCAGACGAGTGTTCTAGGGTTTAACTGTGGCAGGATGTCTGATATTATGAGCCAGCTTAAAGCTCCCCTGACATCATATTTGAACTTTCCATAAATTGGCACAACATATATATATATTAAGATTGAACTATGATCGTTTTTGCTAAAACAATGTTAAATGAATGAAAATTCCTCTCAAAAATAGTTTAAAATTAGCGCCGTTTTTTTACACGGTAAATCCGGGTTTTTCCGGTCACGTGACTGTGACGTCACATCCAGACTCTGCTCCAACGCGCACATTGAAAACAATGGAGAAAGATACAAACGCATCCGTCGAATTTAGCCATTTAAAACTTTAGATTTTAGTGATTTTTCTTCAGTGAAGCCAAAGTTATTTCGAGTGATCTACAAGAAACATCAGGTTATAATTTTTTTCTGCTACTGCTGTTTTAACGAGAGGTTTCACATTCATGAAGTGAGCAGCAGGTGTCAGCAAAGCTATCGTGATAACTGTTTTACAGAGGACTGAAACGGTAATACAGTATTAATTTATCTAATAATCATTCAACATTAATTTATAGTCTAAAAACATGAGTCCTTTTTAAATTATCTGGTTTATTTTAGAAGTTTATTCAAACATACGTTCTGAAAAACACCCTTGGGACCCCGCTGTGTGGAGTAAAACATCAACTTTGAGGTCTTGAGATGATCTGCAGAAATTTTATTAACTTTAAAAAAATTACTTTAAACTGTTCCAAAAGATAAAAAGTAGAGTTATGTGATACTGTATCTCTTAATGGCTGTTTTTAAATTACCGGTATGGTAATATTATTTGTTTACGGTAATTGATCTGAATACCAAAAACCACTTGGAGTCATTTTGTTGGTCTTATGTTGAAAAGTCTGCATCTGATTTGTGATTTAAAGGTCCACCGACATGATTTTTTTACTATTCATAAAATTGCTCAAAATATATATATATTTTATCATTTAAATATGTTCCTTTATGCAAACTAAATGATAAATCACTTTAATTTTGCTTTAAAAGTGATTTTGAACTTCAAGCCGTGTTTAATCATGGGAAATCTGATTACACCCGAACGCACCATCTGTGATGTCACACCGGGCAGAGCTCTGGGCTTGTCACAGTGCGTAGGTATGAGCAGCTCGACATGAAGGTAAGTCTGATACAGCATCAGACCTAAATTAGATCCTGTTGTTTCTTGTTCCATCACCCAAACTATTTTCTGCTTCCCAAAATGAAGACAAATAGCTCAAATCTTCACAGATTGCTAAATTCGTCGGGTTTTAAATGGTCCGCTATTAAAGAGACCTGAGCCCTCTGCCCAGTGTGACATCACAGATGGTGCGTTCGTGTGTAATTGGATTTCCCATGATTAAACACGGCTTGAAGTTCAAAATCACTTTTAAAGCAAAATTAAAGTGATTTATCATTTTGTTTGCATAAAACAACATATTTAAATGATAAAATATATATATTTTGAGCAATTTTATGAATAGTAAAAAAATCATGTCGGTGGACCTTTAACTTCTGTTTCAGCAGACTGAGCTTTCATTTTATTCGTCCACGTCCTTTACAACCAGTTTCAAGTGTTTGAGCTGAATCAGATTGAGATGATGTTGTTAACAGGCACGGGCCCGGCCGCGGGCCCGTTTGACCTTAATTTGCATGTGTTGGATCGTGATTTCCCAAATATGGAAGCTTTGTAAAGTCTGGCGCTTTAAAACTCTTTGATAGGGTCTCTGCTTTTGATTGACACCAATTTTGACCAACTGAGTGAAACTTTTCAGTCACTAGAGCCAATCAAATCCCAGAGAGTCACCAAGCAAAAATTCACCCTCCCCCTCTTACCCCCATGTGGGCCTCTGGCCAATCAAATGAGATGCTGATTCTGACATCACAGACTTGTAGCCAATGAAATTCCCGTTGTATAGACATGTGACATGCCAGGTTTTGAGTTACATGAGGGGTGTAAAACTCACTGCCATAGTTGCCAAGTCCGCTTATTTCAAGCGGCATTGGGCTTGTTTTTCCCTGGAGTTGCTTTCAAATTTGATCAGCCGCTTGTGGCGTTTTTTTGGGCTTCTCGTGGACATTGAGTCGCTTATTTGTGCTTGTTTTTCAGTCAAGCAGTAATGCGTGTGGTAGGTAGTTTGTCACAGTTGTCATGCCCCCCTTCCACGTATGTTACGTCAAGGCGGATGTTACGTTCAGGTGCAGTTGGCGCAAGCGACAGTCAGAGCCGGTAAAACTACATAAGCGCGAGCAATTAATGATGAGTCAGCATGAGCAGCATAGTGACACAACATATATATCTTGTATCATTCAACTATGTTAGTTTTTAGCAAACAAAATGATAAATTAATGAAAATTACTTTCAAAGTGAGTTTAAAATTAAAAACCGTGTTTCTTCATGGGACATCCGACTACACGCGAATGCAACATTGTTATTTATTCTTTGTCTATTCATTCATTCATTCAATCAATCAATCACCTTTATTTAACCAGGTAGAGCCCATTGAGATCGAGATCTCTTTTACAAGGGTGACCTGGTCAAGTGGTCAGCAGCACACGTCACATTGGCAATAGGCATTTGCACTTATCAAAAAGAAAATAAAGAAAATTACAATCACAGTAAACAGATGTTGACAGTTCAAAACCAACAGGATATGACAGATTTCTATATACATTATATACAAAACAAGCAGACAAAAAAAACCAACAATGACATGTATTCAACCTTTTATTTAGTCAGGTAAATCTCATTGAGCCTCGAGGGCTCATTTACAAAAGCGACCTGCTACAAACTAAAGAATTTAGTGAAATGTCTAGACAAGACAACGCTAATATGAGCTCTAAGTGGGGTAAATATGGAAAAAAATATAATAAAGATTGGGAGAAAGAGCGTGCTCTTCAAGACTGGATCTGACCACGACCACAGATGGGAGAAAAATGCAAAATGTATTTTTATTTTTTAGACTGAATACGTTCTTTAATGTATAATTTTGCTGGTTATATGTAATGCCATAATAAATATGTTTATACTGTTTAAAACTGCCTTTTTTTACACAATGGGATGGGGCGCTTTTTTTGGGCTTTTTTAAAAAGAGCGAGTCGCTTGTTTGTGCTTGTTTTGAAGGAGCTGATCGCTTCTTTCGGTCTGGAGATCTGGCAACCCTGCTCACTGCGCAACAGACTCATTCAGCTGCGTCCGCCATGCGTAAAAGGGTGAGCTCCTCTCTGTTGATTTTACGCATGCTTCTTCTGACTTTTATCACTCTTTAGCCATGGATAAATGCCATGGAAACATGAAATACACCGCAGGACAAGCTTTAGAACTTGATTTACAAGGAAAAAGTGATTCCTCTCTGACGAAGGTGCAGCTTCTCCTTGTGTGTGTGTGTGCGTGTGTGTGTGGGGGTGTGTGGGGGCTTTGAAAGCCGAACCCCTGTGGAGCCATTGTTGAGCCATTGTGGAGCTAATGTGTGTTATCTGAGTGTTATCTGGGGTGTTGGGTCTGCAGGCAGCTGGACCTGTGGGGGAAATTTTCTCTTGTGATTTACAGTATACAGGTGGTCCCCGACTTACGAGCGGCCTGCTGACATGTTACAGTTACTGTATGTCTATCAGCTTGAGAGTAAATATATGAATGGAACAGATGTAAGAGTTTTAAAATCAGCCTGAAGCTGCTTCATTCTGCTAAATCAGTCCCAGACACAACAACCTCCACGATTAACAGTGTTTCTGTTCTTCACAGCCAAAGTGGCTGAAGATGTGATCAGCTGCAAACTTATTGTTTAATGTGCTGATTAAGGAGCAGGAGCTTTGTTCAATATGACTTTGTGCATGTGTTTGTGTGCCTGTCAGCAAAATATCTCATGAACCACTGGATGGTTTTGTTGAAACCTTTAGAAAGTTATAATTGGATCTTCAACACATTTTATCACATAAATAGCAGTTTACGGTAAATAGTATTAAATGTGCTTGTTGTGTGGATGCACACAATATTCAGACTTTCGGCATCTTTCTCGTTCATATATCAAAATTTTCAGCTCTTTCAGGACAATACTGCTACTGTATTGGTGCAACTTTAGCTTTTTGAAATATTTAGCCTTTTCTGCGACTTTTTTTAATCTATGAATTTAGCTCATTTTAAACGTCAGATGTTTAGATCTGTAGCCTTTTACTGCTCCTTTCACATTCTGTTCTGGTTCAGCTTCTTTCAGCTTCCTTGTGCAAATTTACACTTTTTTCAGCTGTTATTTTCCAGCTGTTTTGTGCAGTGGTCTAGATTTCAAAGTTCATGCTCAATCATCCAGGTACAAAAGTTGTTAATGGTCAGTCAGGTCATCTGGACGGTTTCTTTTTCGTGGAAAGACGTTTCGCCCTCTATCCGGAGGGCTTCATCTGTCCGAGGAGTCCCAAGTAAACTGTTTTCCCCACTAAGCGGTACACTCCTTCTGTGGACCAACCAGTTTGCTGGTGAGAAGATGGTTTCTGGGGATGATCTGTCCAGACGACCTGACTGACCATTAGTGGATCCTTCTAGATTCTTTCTGCTATCTACAACATTTTTGTGCTTCTTTAAACTTATTTCTGTTAATTTCAGCTTGTTAGGCTCCTTTCAGCTTATTTCTGCAAGGTTCTGCTTTTTCCCCTGTTTCAGCTACTACAGTATTTAGCCGTTTTATGCTAATTTGAGCTTTTTCTGCTAATTCCAATTTTTTTGCACCATTTTTAAAACTTTTTTCATCTGAGGTGGCAGAGAGTGGTGAAGGCTGCACAGAAGTCTGTTGGAGTCAGTCTCCCCACCACCATCAAATACATCTACACCTCCAGATGCAGGAAGAGAGCCACCTGCATCATGAAAGACCACACTCACCCAGCACACACACTTTTTGCCCCACTCCCCTCAGGAAGGAGGCTGAGGAGCATTAAGTGTAGAACCACTAGACTGAGGAACAGCTTCTACCCTGAGGTTGTTAGACTCATGAATAAATAATGAGAATAATCACATCATGTTGCTGCTGATCTGTTTCATGTTGCTGTGTTCATTTGTGTTCATCTGCTCATACAGACTCATGTTTGTGCTGCTGTTTGGAGTAATGTTTTTCTATGATATTAGTGCTTAGCGTATTTCTAGTTGATGTTTTTCTTAGTTCATATCTTAGATGTTATTACTCTTTCTCTTACATTTTATTGTTGGATGTAACTGGGACCCTGTGTACATAATCTCGTCTCATCACATGAATCACATGTGGTGCAAATGACAATAAAGATTCTCTGTCTCTAAGCTGAAGCCCATACTGTACTATCCAAACAGGACCTTGAGACAGTAATCCATGCTTTTGTAACATCAAGGCTCGATTACTGCAATTCACTTCTGTGTGGAATCAGTCAGTCCTCCGTTGCACGGCTACAGCTCGTCCAAAATGCTGCAGCCCAATTTTTAACTGGTACAGGCCATAGAGAGCACATCACACCAGTTTTGGCCTCCCTGCACTGGCTACACTACCCATCCACCTTCGGATCCAGTTCAAAATACTCATGTATGTTTTTAAATCACTGAACAGTTCTGCCCCATCTTATCTTACTGATCTTCTGCAGCCATATGTCCCACCATGCTCTCTGAGTTCAGCAGACCAGATGCTTCTTTCAGTTCCAGAAACCGTTGTAAGCTCGGAGGTGACGAGGCTTTCTCTGTTGCAGGTCCAAGACTGTGGAATGAGTTGCCACTGTGTGTCATGCAGGCTCCCACACTCACAGTCTTTAAGTCTCGCTTGAAAACCCACTTCTATTCTCTTTCCTTTAACACTGTGTGATTTGTTTTGATCCTCTCTGTACTATACAGTGTTGACCATTTTAGTTAGTTTCTGCTGCTATCTGTATCTATATTTTTATTTTATGTTTTCCTGTCCGCTGTGCTTGTCTGTTTCTATTGTACAGCACTTTGGTTGACCTTGTTGCTGTTTTAAGTGCTCTATAAATAAATTGGTATGGTATAAGCATTCACTGCATTTTCACAGTTTCTAATTTTGATGATTCTTGTAGCACGGACTCTTATTAATGTCTGGTTATGCACATGGGATGCTCGTTTGTTTGTGTTTTATTGTTGTTTACTAATCTAAATGTGTTTTATTGACCTGTGACTGTATCCCAGACTGGCAGCCATGCTGACCAGCTTTGTTGAA
This sequence comes from Garcialebias charrua, assembly GCA_038048925.1. Classification (NCBI taxonomy): domain Eukaryota; kingdom Metazoa; phylum Chordata; class Actinopteri; order Cyprinodontiformes; family Rivulidae; genus Garcialebias; species Garcialebias charrua. The sequence continues at coordinate 17,752 of JBBPBX010001186.1, read as the reverse complement.
GGCCTCCTCTGCTGCCTCGCCTCCAAATCAGCCAACGCCGTGGTTCCTGTGGACACCTCCGAACCTGCAGATGGCTACGAGTTTGTGGAGGTGAAGCCGGGCCGGCTCCTGCGTGTTCGACACATCATCCCTGACCGGCCGGTGGTGGAGGAACCCTCACAGGGTCGCATCGTGAGCTGCAAGAGAAAGATCACGGTCTACCGCAGTGGACAGCTGTTCATCGAGAACTTGGGTGAGAGGGCGAGCGCCGAGCTGAAGACCTGCCAGAATGGAGACCCAGAACACAACAGCAC
>JBBPBX010001186.1:0-14607 GCA_038048925.1 Garcialebias charrua | reverse complement strand
AAATTAGGTCACCATGCTGAAATGCCAATAAAAGTAATAGCACACATCACGGGGCCGAGCCAGTCGTTTTGATATAACTTTTGTGGAGGTAGACATTGTGGCTTGGGCCGCATTAACGGAGATAGAAATGTAGACACACTTCCAAGGTGTAGAAAAATGGTGCCTGCCCCAATAACAGTCATTTAATGGCTGATAACATTCGAAGCCGATGTAAAAAGAGTAAATGTAACTTTGTTAACTTTCATGAAATCATCTCTCTTGTCAGATTCTTCTCATGGCGTTCCTGAAGGTCTTGGAGGACGGCAGTCACATGGTCATGTTGGAGTGTCCCGAGGCCGTCAACACACTCCTGCACGAGTTCTTCCTCTGGGAACCGGCCGCCCTGCCACCACCCAAAAAAGAGCCCAAGACCCGTCCAGAAACAGCCAAAGCTCAGCCCGAAAACACCCGAGCCACATCTGAGTCTACCCAGGTCCGGCCCGCATCTGCCAGACAAACGTAACCAAACCGAGTCAGATTAAAGATAACTTAAATATAACTGATATTCAGATCACAGGAAGTCACAGCTCGGGCACTTCCTGAACAGCCGAGTGGGTTTGAGCTGCAGAACCCGACGACGAGCCGAACAAGTCGGACCTGAGCTGGTCTGATGGTCGTTTGAAGGTGGAAACACTCCGCAGAGTTCAGAAGCACTGATGTCACCAACAGAAGCGGAAGAAAAGTGAGTTTTGAGCTCACGGGCGTCTCAAACACAGCAGAGGCCGACGTGGTGGTGCCTCGAAGTTATTCTCTGAGAGAACAAGCTAAAGGAAACGATGGAAAATCAGCCGAACAGTGAAAGAGATTATGGTTATAGCCTCTACAGTCGAACATTTTTATCATGTAACTGTAACAGACTGCTTGGATGCTGAGGTGTGTTTTGTGGCTGGACTTTTTAAATTTTTTAAGTAAATCTCACTTTTTGTAAGTGTTGCGGTTTCAAGATAACAGACGCGTATAAGGAGAGTAAATGAAACAGTCCAATTTGCACCAGAAACTTATACAAAGAGAAGCTGTTCTTCTTGCAACGACGTGGACACAAGCGTCACCTGGAGTTCAGCAGGACAAGATGAACGTTGTGACTCGTCAAGCTGAAAAAGAAGAAATCTGATTAAGTGCTGCTCAGGACTAGCCTGGTTAAAACCAGACCCTTGTCCTTCACTTCGCTTTGTACTGGGTCTGGGACTTGTCTCATATATAAAGTGAAAGTTGCGACACTCCCATAGAGTTCCATTGTAAGAATGGAATGCGGAAGTCACGTGGGTCATGGAGGGGGCGATTTGTTCCATGGCTCTGGTTAAAGTATGAAGCTGCCTGCAGTAGCGCTCCATCGCCGCCAGAGGGCGCAGCTCCACAAGGTTTCCATAGCCGTTGTTTGGAACGATTGACCGCCTGTCGGTGACATCAAAGAGTGTCGGAACTCTCTATATATATGGCTCTGGTCTCATAGACAAGGATATCTCCGGTAGATTTTTGACCGGACCAATCAGAGAGCAGAAGGCGGAGTTTTGAACGACGTCGACTGACGTCGTCAGTTAAAATGGCTGCCGCCACGAAGGAATTTTCATGAAAACAAGGTAAAAAACTATTATTTCTTTGCTGAGAAAAAATATATTTCTTAGCTGACGTTATATCAGAAGTGTTCCTGAGCTTAACAGTTCCTAAATCAATTCACGAAATGGTCAAATCTGCTGGATTTAAATAGTTTCGGTTTGACATTTTCCAAACAGCCTCGGGTGCGCTACGAAAATAAATGATAAAAAATCGAATTTTATCTCAAATGTTTAATCTAGGCCAACAGTCAGTAAATTAGAGCCATATAATTACACACTGGTAGCAGAAAAAAATATCCACCGAGTGGTTTCTGAGCTATTTATCTGAATAGCCTGGCCTCGCCAGGCTAAACTAACAAAACTCCGCCTTCCGTTCTCTGATTGGTCCATTCAAAAATCTACCGGAGAAATCGTTGTCTATGGGACAAGTCCCAGACCCTAGTACGAAGCAAAGTGAAGGACAAGGGTCTGGTTTTAACCAGGCTAGCTCAGGACAGAAGTGAAAGTAAATCTGCTGCCTCTATGATGCTCAGTCAAGCGATCATTACTAAATTTAGTTCGATGTTTCCAAACCTAATCTAAAAATGTAAAACTCACGTTAGAACCATGCAAAGGTTTGCCGATGCATCTGGAGAAATACCAGCAGTTTAACTCAAACTGTTCCCAGGCTCAAGAAAGTGTAAAAGGAACACATTATTTTTTTAATGGGAAAAGTCATATAAGTGTAGCATTTCAGGGAAACAGAAAATAAAATTATAATTTTAATAATTCAAAGATTTTAGCTTTTTTTGCATTAAAAACTGGTGTAATTTAATTGTTGAGAGAAGTCTTTATTCCAGTATAGTTGTGTAATCATTTTTAATATACAGGTCCCCGGGTTACGACGGTCTCGACTTTCGGCGTTTCGACTTTACGAACGCCCTCCCATTGAAAAGCATTGTGCGAGTTACGCGGTTTGTGCGCCTTTACACCAGAAAATACGGTACCGAAACACAGCAATAACTTACAGGAGGGAGGGGGAGCTTGACACGCTAGAGCAGGAGACCTCATTCTTTGGGACAGGCAGACCGGAGCAGAGGTGCTAATATGCTAACAGACCTTACTGTAAAACTCTGGACTGCTGGACTGCTCGCAGAGACCTTATTGTTTGGAGCGGAGGTTTACGAGTACGAGGTAGAGAGGCTACAGCTGAGCAACGAGCTAACATAATAGCAACGAGCTAACATGCTAACAGACGTTGCTGTAAACTCTGTGGACCGCGTGAAGCTGCAGGACCAGCTCCCAGTAAGAAATTAACTCTTTTTGTCCTTCATTATGGCTCCGAATGTATGTGTTTTTTGATAATTATGTAGGGTAATGTGTTAGGATAGAGGCTAAATACAGTACTGTACATTATGAGGTGCCGTTTGGACTCATTTGGACGTATTTTTCGACAACCGATTTTCGTGTTACGAACGGGCGTAGGAACGGAACTCGTTCGTAAGTCGGGGACCACCTGTATAAATATTAAATCTGTTTAGTCCTGATCAATTCTCTGCAGGTGTTCAAACGTTTGTAACTCGTGCAAACCTTTCCAGATTCTACGACCTTAAAACTGATAAGCTGCTGATTGTGAAGACGATCAACATTTTCAACTGTTTAGACTTTTTTAATTTTTGTTATATAAAAAATATACTTTTTGTACTTTTAGAGTTTCTTTTAAGATAAGATAAAACATTCCCGCAGAAAATTGTTGTGCCAGAGTTTCAATACAAAGGAATCACACAAGATATAAAAAACAGATAATTTTAGAGCTTAAACAAAATTTAGCAAAAAAGGATCAAATTATTTAAAAATGCAAGCTTAATCAGAAAAACCACTTGACTGATTCAGCTTGTCCCGAACAGTTTTATTTGTTGTGTCTTACATTTTGTTTGCCTTCACCAGTCACAAACTGCCGATTCAAAACGACCATTCAAACCAAATGGTTACACGTTGTAAATTATATATTTTTTGCAAACTTGTGTTTTTGTTTCTACACACTTTTTGTGACAATATTAAACATTTATTGAGCCGGTGTAAGTCTCCAGTGTGAGCTCACCCACAAACACAACAGCTGAGTGACAGTACCGTATTTCCGGACTAAAAGTCACACCTTTTTGCCTAATTTGGATGCCCTGCGACTTATAGAGAGGTGAGACTTGTTTACAGATATTTTCCCTTATTTTTAGACCAATTTTTGGCTCAGATATGACCGTTTTTCCATTTAGGCAAAAATGGTGCAGTACCACTTTTGGCTGCTAGGGGTGCAGTACCACCTTTGTCCGCTAGGGTACACCAACCGTTCCCACCTCATGTGTCCGACAAGAGCCTCCTCTGGTCAGATTCACTCTGTCGCAGCCCGGCCTCCTGCTCTGGAGGTATGAACTAGCTACTTCACTGTTAGCTCAGTGTTTGTTAGCTAAATAGGTCAAGAACCACAGGACAGATTTTGATAAAACTTACAGAACGTAATCACTAGATGGATATTTACAACTGATTAGCTTTATGAGATGTTTGAGATCAAATTTGATGTTTTATAGATGTAAATGTGTCGCGGTTAGCTTAGTTGATTTTTCCTTGTACGTTTGGGCAAAATCAAATAGCTCATAAACCACAGATTTTTTTTTTCAAACTTACAGAAAGTAATCACTAGATGTACATTTACAAACTGTTAGCTGTTGGAGTTATTTGAGATAAAATTCAATGTTTTATAGACGTAAATGTATCGCGGTAAGCTTCGTTGTTTTTCCTTGTACTTTTTCAAAGCGAAAAAATTTAATTCCAGCAGATTTGACCATTACGTGAATTTATTAAGGAACGGTTAAGCTAAGACACATGTTTGCTATAATTTTCAGCAGACAAATAATTGTTTTTACCGTGTTAATCTTGTGAAAAGTCCTTCCGTGCATGCTTCTGTGGTCGTCATTTTCAGCAGGGCAAATGACGCGCTGACGCGTCGCGTAGACGCATAATAGATGCGACTTATATAAAGGTGCGACCTGTTTATGGATTTTTCCAATTTATTGACAATAATTGGACAAAGCGACTTATATAAAGGTGCGACCTATAGTCCAGAAAATACTGTACATGAAATAATACTCTATAAGTACAACTCTTCCGTAGTTTTATTTAGACTGAAGGTACATGGCTGCAGGATAAACTCTGAACCAAATTTAAAAAGTACATCACATGTAAGTGAACCATAGCAGGAAGTGAGAATATAAACCAACTCAAACCAAATACATTATTTATGCAGAGTAAACTACAGAACAACTTATTTTATATTTAACAGCATTCCTTTGGCGTTTCTTACAATACAATAACGTTCCCAGTTTGATGACAGCAGTTTTGGTAGACCAGTACAATTATTATTATTTTTTTTAATCTTTTCACGCTTCCTTCACAAATAATTTATAAGTTACAGCAGTTGACACCATACTTTTGGAAATAAACAGAAAATAGGCTATTTAATCTAAATTATACGCACCTTTCCACCAAAGCAACATGATAGCTTTACAATGTTTGTACATTCACAATATATTCTTTATAAAAAGCATTGCAGTGAAGCGTTTGTTCCATAGGTGTGTCAGACCTCCACAGTGACTGGTGGATCATTGCTGGTTTCCTCCAGTTGTGTGGACTCTGTAGGGGCGCTGGTCTCCTCTGGTCTGGTTTCTTTCTCACCCTGCGCCACCAGTGGGGTGCTCTCTGCCTCCACCTGCTGGTCGCTGCTGGTAGTGCAGGCGGGCTGCTCCGCTGCTTCGGTTTCATTCACAATCTGAACGCAGTCTGCTGCAGCAGCCTTCACAGGCTTCACCTCCCCGTTCTGCACAGGGAAGGCGCCCCCCAGAGCGTTGTACAGGAACTCATACTGCTCCTGAGAGAGTGAACAGAAGACATTATGCCTCATCCTCACCTAAAGCATATTGCGCTTCCAAAAATCTCAAAAAGCACTGTACTGGCTGCTTGTCAACAGATGACTGTCCTCATCTAACGCGTCTGCAGTGGGAGGAGCGTGTTGGTCCTCTTCCGCTCCGGTGTTTGTTTATTTCCGGTCTCAGAAAAATGGCAGACGCAATACGAAGAATTGCCTTGTTGTACTTAATCTACAAAGCAGCAACACGCAGACGCCGTGCACAACGACGATTCTGGATTCACCCCACATGAGAGGCGTCATGAATTCAGTGAATTTCACCATCTGATCCAAGAGCTGCGCGCAGACGAGGAGCGCTTTCAGTGGTACTTCCGTGTCACCCGCGCCCAGTTTGACGACCTGCTGTAAGTTTCTCCTTCATGTTTACCGCGGGATTTTTTTCATCTGTTAAACGTTTCGCACGGTGCCCACCTAATTCCGTCCCGTCGTCGTTGCGTGATCACATGGCAGAGTCTCTCCTGATTGGTCCTGATTGTTTGCTGCTGAGCAGCGAGCTGAATCTAGCTGTGGAAGCACGGAATGGCGTGCTTCCACATCTGCGCTGCCGAGCAGCACAGTCGCTGCTCGGATGCGATGCTGGAGTAGAAAACAGCTGCTGCTCACTTTCGCGCTGCTTGCATGCTGTGGATGCGCCGCGACACGACCCGCTGCTCCAAGATTCGCGTCCCCATAGACTTCAATGTAAAGTGGCTGCTTCGGCTGCGCGAGATGCGTGCGGTGGGGAAGTAGCAGGATGCTGCTCTCAGGCTTTTAGGGCAGTAAATCTTCAGATTAAATTGCCCAAATGATATTTTCTGCAAAAGTGTGACCGCTGAAAATTGACGAGGAAGCTGAAACTGAGTTGTTAAAGCTCAAAGAAGCAAAATCAGGGCTTAATTTTAACCGGATCCTGCCAGAACCGGATCCGGGAACTCTCTTATTTTGAGAGGGTGCATGTCGGTAACGGTTTGCTTGGATCCGGTAACTCTCAGGCTTACTAATAGTAAAGTTATGAAGAAATGTGACCGCCTTGAACAAATAAAACTTATATTGGATATGTAAACTGAAAATAATTACATAAACACTAATTTTAAACACAACAGCCACAACTTCTTCTTCTTTTTTTCCCCTTGTCCTGTCCGGCATTGTGGCACTCAGAATCATTGTCTGTGTGTCAAGGTGAGGCCCAACAGATTTACTTCACAAGCAGAGCATTATGGCTGTCTTTAAAGCTCCACTTTATATATAAATAAAACTTTATTAAAATTTGCTTTGTGTTTGTACGTAATGGATGCAGGGATGAAAAAACTAAGAAGAAAACAAAAGCAGAAAAGTGGGAGAAGGGTTAAAAGGAAAAGAAGGTAGAGGAGAGAGAGAGGTATAAAGAGAACACAAATCAACATAATGTAAGGCTGCCTCTAGACCTGCGGAAAGAAAAAAGACAAAACCGAGAAACCACAACAACAAACAACATATGCTTATAAAAGGATACTTATAACATCATTAGAAAGTATTTTATACAGTACAGGTATGGTAATACAAGATGTATTTAGTGGCCACCGCAACCCAACTGAGTGTTACGACTTCTTAATTTCACATACTGCCTCTTCAAGTAGCATTTCCGCCTCTACCCTTAAAACAATCCCCCCCATGAGTCAAACTGCTGGTTTCATATGTGGAGTCGAACAATAGGACAATGAATTCAGCAAAGAATCGTCTCAGAACCGTCATTTAAGGGGGAGTGGGATGCTTGACAGAAGCGGAGTGTTTACAAATGTAGGTACACATAGATTTTTAACAAAATACACCAAAATGAAGGAAATTGCATCTACAGTACTTTATTCAAATATTTTGGGGAGGTCCCCCTACCCCCTATAGCCAACCCACCCACTATTTGTGTTCCGGCACTGAGTAAAATACTAGCTAAAAACTAAAAGGAGTAAAACAGTAGCTAAAAGCTAAAACTAGCAAAAGGTTAACTAAAAGTATAAGCTGGCTAAGAGTTAATGAAGCAAAATATTAACTAAAGACTAAAACTAGCAAAAGGCTAGATAAAAGCAGCAATAGGCTAGAAGCTAAAAGTAGCAAATGACAAGCCAAAAGGTATAGCAAAAGGTTAGCATTGAAGTAGCAAAAGGCAAAATAAAAGCTAATGTGGTGAGATGGTGTTCCACTTCCCCCTCCCTTCTACTCTGAGCACCTGGTGCTGATGCGCATCAGGTGCAATTAGATGAGCACCAATGATTAGTGGGCGGGGCAGACTCCCTTATAGCTGGTTAGGCTGCTATGGGGTGCGTGTGTCTTGTTTCCCTCCCTGCTGCTCTAGTGGCTGCTTCATCCTGCTGGTGCTCTGGGTCTGCTTGTCTGAGATCCGTTGCTCTGCTGGCATTGCCGGCTGGGTGGGGGTTTGTTGTGGCGTGCGGTTGGGCCCTCGCCTGCTGACCTGCTCCCTCCCAGGTTTGGCTGTGTCCACCTCTGGGTAAGTACCTGCAATTTATATTTTAATTATTTTCATGAATCCACATTAATGGGTTTTCTGTTTCAGGCACCTGAGTTTGCTGTTTGGAGCTGCAGCGCTGTGGATGTTCTGCTGTCTTGTCTTGCCTTGTCCTGGCTTTCCAGTGTGTTTGGGCTGCTTTCAACAAGACCTGTATTGGATGGGCAGGTCGTGTGGACAGAGTATTGCGGCTCTGACTCCGTTGAAAGGGGCATGGAACTGGACGACGGCAACAACTGGGTCTATGGTTTAAAGTGTTTTTCCTTATTTTAGTCTTCCTTTCTTGTCAGGGACCGAGTGGTGGACTGAAATCCTGGCTTTTAAGGAAAGAACTGTTTGACAAGGACCAAGTTGTGGACTTGAATCCTTGTTTTGAAGGAAGGAACTGCTTTACCGGGACCAGGTTGTGGACTGGAAACCTGGGTTTTAAAGAAATGATCGTTTTTAATGAAATTGCGTAAATAAATTTTGTACATTTTGCCAAAAGTCTGTTCTGGTGTATAACTTAAAGGAGCGAGAGCTCCACCTACTGGTCACATTTGGCGTTGTTGGTAGGGCGCACCATTGGGCAGACTTTTTATTTTAGTTTTAATGTTTTATTTTATTTTAATCTGTTGGGTGTGTTTTTAAATGTGGTAAGACAAGACAGCAGTAGTTGTCCAAGGGAAGACCTATTTGTGGGTTTAGTTTTATTTTCTACTGTTTTTTTCTCTCTCCTTTTCTACCTTTTTTTTCTTTTTCCCTGCAGGTATGTAGGAGGTGGCGCAGCGGCTGGTGGATGGAGCGGGTCAGCAGAAGACGGCTGGGGTTTTGCCGGGCGCCGCTGCTTCCCCGGCTGTGGTTGGTGGTGTCATGCCTGTTTGCGCTGTAGTTGCTGGACAGTTGGTGGTTGTGCCCAGGGACCAACGGTGTCTCATGTCCGGTGGTATGACTGGCATTGGGATCAGTGAGTGGATCAAGGAGGCCCAATCGTGTATTCGGGCCCGCCAGCGGAGGAGGCTTGCTATCTTTTTGAACATCTAGAGTGGGCAGCAGGGGAGGAAACAAAAGTACCACACTAATGTAGAGAGGAATGACCCCGGTGGGGAATAGCAGGCTTGCAACTAGCAGCTGCGTCAAAATGGTTGTCATCTTGTCCAGTTGAGGTCTTAACCCTTCAGGGCATAAGATGGCTAATTGTAGCTCTATTTTAGAGTTTGATCATCTTTGTGGCAAGGTGTTTCCGCATGGTGGGATTCTGGTGGAGAAAGATCCCACTAATGCTGGTTCTTCAGTTCATGGCTTTAAAATGGGTGAGCTATGACTGAGCAAGTTAGGGAGTATCTTTTGGGCCATTGGTGTATGGTCTATTTAGATACAATGCTGTGTTATTTTTATTCAGCCAAGCTTGGTGCCATGGAGCACTGCTGGGCTGTTAAACTTGCTGCTTTTGATTTTCATATTTCTGAAGTAGCGTTCTGAATGCAAAACTGACGTGTGCAGGTCCATCGTCGGGGCGACGATGCAACAAAGGGGGGTAGAATGTGGTGAGATGGTGTTCCACTTCCCCCTCCCTTCTACTCTGAGCACCTGGTGCTGATGCGCATCAGGTGCAATTAGATGAGCACCAATGATTAGTGGGCGGGGCAGACTCCCTTATAGCTGGTTAGGCTGCTATGGGGTGCGTGTGTCTTGTTTCCCTCCCTGCTGCTCTAGTGGCTGCTTCATCCTGCTGGTGCTCTGGGTCTGCTTGTCTGAGATCCGTTGCTCTGCTGGCATTGCCGGCTGGGTGGGGGTTTGTTGTGGCGTGCGGTTGGGCCCTCGCCTGCTGACCTGCTCCCTCCCAGGTTTGGCTGTGTCCACCTCTGGGTAAGTACCTGCTTAAAGCTTTATATTTTGAGAGCACTCATCTTCAGCTGGAAAGTTTCAGTCAGAAAACAGATATGACACAAGAGAGTATACAAGAAAAATATGTGGTTGACTTGTTTTTACAGTAACTGGATAAAATTGTCCTTCATGTGAAATCCTGATCTTTTAGTGCCAACAAATATGTAAACAAATGCAGGAAGGTACAATATAACATGTTTTCCTGTGGTTTTTGCTGTTACAAGTTTATTTGGCAGGTGTCACTTCCTCTTTCTTACCAGGCTGGAGAACATCCCGTTTCTGTCTTTACGTAGAGTTTTGACCACTTGGAAAACGTCCACCAGTTTCTCGGTCTCAGCGCTGTCCAGCAGGTTCCACAGAGCACAGAAAACCCCTGAACGGGCCGAGCCGTCACTGAGGAGAGACACAGTCATTACAACCAGGACACAGTCAGTTCCCTCTTTTATTATCTGATATTATTTCTGAATACTTTCTGTCAATCTTAAAGATAGTTGAAAATATTAAGATAAAGAAAAGCAGAACTGCATGTACAGGTAGTCCTCGACTTACAACGGTCTCGACTTACGACGGTCTCGACTTATGACGGTCTCGAGTTACAAGTTTCGCGGTTACGAACGCCCTCCCATTGAAAAGTATTGTTCGTGTCATGATCCAAGTTCAATCCAAACCCTGAACCATTACAGTTCGAGTTACGTGGTTTATGCGCCTTTACACCAGAAAATACGGTACCAAAACGAAACTTACAGGAGGGAGGGAGGAGGGAGCTTGATACGCTGGAAACTTCTGGAAACTTACAGGAGACCTCAGGCAGACCGGAGCAGAGGAGGTCAGGAGGGGCTAATATGCTAACTCTGGACTGCTGGACCGCACATGGAAATAAAGGAGACCTTATTTTTTGGAGCGGAGGTTTACGAGGCAGAGAGGTTACAGCTGAGCAACGACCTAACATGCTAGCTACGAGCTAACATGCTAACAGACGTTTCTGTAAACGCTGTGGACCATGTGAAGCTGCAGGAGCTCGGAGGTACACGAGCTAACATGCTAACAGACGGAAGAAGGTTTCACCAGCTCCCAGTAAGAAATTAACTCTTTTTTTTCTTCATTGTGGCTCCAAATGTATGTGTTTTTTGATAAATATGTAGGGTAATGTGTTAAGTGCTCAGTAAAAATACAGTACTGTATAGTATGAGGTAACGTTTGGACGTATTTTCCGACTTACGACGATTTTCGAGTTACAAACGGGCGTAGGAACGGAACTCCGTCGTAAGTCGGGGACTACCTGTATAAGAAACTGCATTTTGTAATTATTTTTAATAAATGCATTAGTTCTGTGTGTGTGGGGGGGTGGTGGGGGGTTCCCTACTTGCAGTGGACCACAATGGGCATGCCTTTCTGCGACTGCCCGTTACAGTTGCGCCTAATGTCTTTCATCATGTCCATGAGGTCCTGAGGTTTCTCCGGCAGGCCCGTGTCCTCCCATTTCAGGAACTGGAACTGTTTCACCAGACGAATCTCCTTTCTCTGGGGAGAGACGTGGTATTGGCTTCAAACGAGTCTTATGACTGGAACGTGTGACAAACTGCTTATTTCACCTTGACGTGACGGAGCTGCATCTTGCGGGAGATGAAAATCGGAGAAGTTTCTGTACTTGTCACTTCCACCTCAAAGTCCCCAAAGGTCTCCTTGTCTTTACTCCAGTACACAGGTTCACTGTCCTGTCAGCAACAAGAGACACGAGAAAACAAACTTTAAATGTCCCCAAAGTATTTACAAGCGTGCAGTAGTAGAAGTGCATGTGATTTAGTACCTCTTTGTTCTCAGAAAGCATGACTATAGTTGATGCTTTCTTCTGGTAAACCATCGACCAGAAGTCAGCAAAGGTGTTGGGCAGTGGATTCTGAGCTGCGATCAGGCTGCATGGCCCCCAATAACCCTGTATGGAAGAAAAATAGCCATTTATCTGATGCTCTATCAATCACAAACAAATAAAAACTCATATGTAAAGTTATGATAAGAGTTTTATCAAAACTATATATAACCAGAATCCTCCTAAGAATTTATCAGAAACATTATTTTTAACTTTGAATAAATAATTTCAAAAAGCAAGCATGAGGAGAGCATGTGGGGTGCCGTTTGTAAAGTTATAGTCAAAAATTAACAGCAATATTTTGGTTAATTTAGCCTTATTTTTTTCTAAGTCATATTTTCACCATGTTATTCATACATTTATAAATGTCATATTTCCAAACTAAATATTTATTTTACAAGTTAATTTTTTCATTTGCAAACTAAATATTTAACTTGCAAGTTAAATATTTAGTTAGCAAGCTAAACATTTAGCTCCACACCAAATATAGTTTACAAACTAAATGTTAATTTACAAATCAAATATTTAACTTGCAGGTTAAAGACCGAGTAAAGTAAAATTTAATGTGTGTTTTGAGTTTGTCACACGGCATAAATATGTGTTATTAATCACCCATATAAATCTGACTGATTAAAAACATTGTTTACCTTATAAAATTAAGTCTCAAAAATAATGAAAAAACATAATTGTGCCCTGGTCTGAAACGCTGGGGGCGTGTCAGCGCGTGGGCGTGGTTTCAGCGCAGTACTGCGCCCGTGTCCTGCACCCTGAAGATGTTCGCGAAGGCTGGCAGCCTAATTGGAGTTCTCCAGCCCTACTCATTTGAACCTCCAGAGCCAGACTCAGACTCTGAGTCAGACAGTGACCACTGTGACGGTCGGCATCGTTCTTCACAGCCTGAGCTGTGTGTGGAGAGGCAGACAGGTGCAGCAGAGATCCAGTAAACCTGCTCTGTTTTTATCTGAGTTCTGGCTGTAACAGCAGCTCCTTTTTCCAAGAGTTACGCTGTTTTTAGTGCACAAACAACTCTGGTTTTGTTTTTAAAGTTGAGGACACAACTATAATTCATAACTCCGCTGTTATGTGTTTAATAATAAGCGCTATTTTAGAAGATGAGCGGACTCGCTGCACCCGGTCCGACCCGGTCACATCGCATGCGGGGTCTGTGTTGGTGATTAAAATATAGAGTAATCACGTTGATAACTAAGTATGCAATGGACCTGTCGCATTTTCTTAGCAAAAAAGGAGCTATAGCTATTGCTATCTGATGCTATCTGCGATTCGCGAGTGAACGGCTCCACCGAGGCGAAGAACTAATTTATACGGCTGGAGCTGCAGGGGGTGGGGCTATACTTAAGAAGACCGCGTGACGAAACGCGGTCACATTTAAAACACGCCTAAAAAATCCTGAAACAGACATATCTTTATACACAGGTTGATCTATAACTCCAAAATTAATTTATCTACAATTTTGAGACTTTTTACTCATGTACAACATTACAATTATGACATTTATAATGTTTATTGAAGAAAATATTGCAATTTACTTTACACGGTCTTTAAACATTTAGTTAGTGAACTTGTTATGCACCCTGGGGGTTTTAGAAGTTCATCCATCCTTGTTTTATTTTTCTTGGCTGCCACTTGCTGCAGCCTGCTGGTTCAATAAAGAACTCACCTTTTTTTTTTTACTCAGCCTGCTTCACTCAGGCTTGATTAGGCATAGCTGCTGTTCACCTGCAGGTCCTGCCTATAAAGCTGACATGCTGTGTTTGGTGCAGGGTGGAGACTCGTTGTACCAAGAAAGGCTTGTTGAACGAGTGGAGGCTTATTGAAGTCTACTGGAAGGTGTAAAATTCAGCTGAGGTTCACTGGAACTTCTGAGGACACTGTCAGGTAACTGAACAATACTGAGAGATCTCCACCCTCGCAGATTGTTGTTGTTTGCTCCTGTTGGAGCTGAAATAGGCCCTTAAGGCCTGGCACTGGTTTCAGGACTAGTTGCTAAAATCAAGAGTTGTGAGTATTGAAGCACTTTGAGTTTTGTGGGACTCTAGCTTAACTGGTGTGTGGTTTTGGACCGCTATACTCTGGTTGACTCTCCTTTTTTGTCAGATGCTGAAGGGAAGCGTCTGAGCAGCTGCCCAGGAGGGGGACAGCCAATGTAAACAGAGTGAGAGTCTGTTTCCATATTTTTCTCTATTTATTTGATACTTTTGACAGTGTGGGTGTCGGTAGTTCAGTTATCGCTTTTCTGTTTATTCAGAGGGATTATTGGCCAGGTAGATCGTCGCCTGGGAAGACACGACGGTCCTGTATAGGATTGGGTCGGTCCAGGTGGCGTTTTGTTCTTTTCGGCCGCACCCACTTGTCCTACAATCCTTTGAACTTTCTCTTTTTAATTTATTTTTGTTTCTTTAAGGACGCTGAGCAGGAGAAGGCGCTCCAGACGGGTGGGAGAAGCCTGAGAGGACCCTGACCGCCTGGAGGCTCTTAGTTTTAGTTAATAAAATATTATTTAAACCTTTTCTTGTGTCCAGTGTCCTTTAAATATGTTTTGGCCCTCATGCGGTCGTAACAGAACTAAATATTTATGTGTAAATTAATTTTTAATTTCAAAGCTTAATAGTTATTTTCAAAACTAAACATTTATTTTCCAAACTAAACATTTAATTTCTAGGCTAAACACCTAATTCCTAAACTAAATTAATTTCCTAACTAAATATTTAGCTCAGACCTAAATATTTATTTTCCAAGCGAAATATTTAATTTTCAAAATATTTATTTTGGAAATAAAATGTTTAGCTTTGAAAATAAATATTTATATCCAAGCTAAATATTTAATTTGCTA
>JBBPBX010001185.1:78552-93734 GCA_038048925.1 Garcialebias charrua | reverse complement strand
ATTCGATTTTTTATCATTTATTTTCTGAGGTTTGGAAGAAGTCAAAACAAAACAATTTAAATGCAGCAGATTTGACCACTACGTGACATTATTAAGGAACTGTTAAGCTCAGGAACCCTCGTGCTAAACAGTCATTTATGAAATATATTTTTGTATCTGTTTATTTAGCTACATTTTAAGGAAATACAGCCGAAATATATTTTTATATCTGTTTATTTAGCTACATTTTAAGGAAATACAGCCGAAATATATTTTTATATCTGTTTATTTAGCTACATTTTAAGGAAATACAGCCAAAATATATTTTTATATCTGTTTATTTAGCTACATTTTAAGGAAATACAGCCGAAATATATTTTTATATCTGTTTATTTAGCTACATTTTAAGGAAATACAGCCGAAATATATTTTTATATCTGTTTATTTAGCTACATTTTAAGGAAATACAGCCGCGCGCACGATCCTAGTTTTGAAATATATTTTTATATCTGTTTATTTAGCTACATTTTAAGGAAATACAGCCGAAATATATTTTTATATCTGTTTATTTAGCTACATTTTAAGGAAATACAGCCGAAATATATTTTTATATCTGTTTATTTAGCTACATTTTAAGGAAATACAGCCGCGCTCACAATCCTAGTTTTGAAATATATTTTTAATCTCTGTTTATTTAGCTACATTTTAAGGAAATACAGCCGCACGCACGCGCGTGGACGCTCCCTCGCTTCAGTGAAAGCAGCTTCAGGGAACAAACATTCCACACATACCTTCTGCCGGTGCGCATCGGCGCGGGTCATCACCTAAAAGAAAGGAGACCAGGAATCTGGCGCGGCGCAGCTCGGAATATCCGGTGGAGATGGCGTAAAGTGGGTGTCTGCGACGCACATATTACGTAATAACCGACCCGAGCTGACCAGTGGAAAAGGGGCATAAGATGGTACCATAAACCAGGCTAAGTGGGGCTGGGTACAAGCAGTGGGAAGGCCTTTAACTAGCGCTGTGTGGTGCACAACTGATGAGTGTAGACAGCGGTAAAATGGCATTTTTTGCCACTGTCCAGTCTCGGAACAACTTACCTTGTCTTAATTCAACCTGACTCAGTTGTACATGTTCTTTTTGTATAACTAAGCTGTTGCCTTGATGTAGGTGGGTCTTCATAGCATGGTTGCCTAAATCTTACCAATGAGTAAAAATAAAAGTCATAAAACACTAACCATTCTCTACTACCGTTTCAAAAAATGCCATGGCTGAGTTGACCCCACTCTACTGGTAGGAGCCTGTTAATAGTGTCCACTTGATCTAGCTCTGTCTGAATTCTGTTGTCAGTAAGGAATGATCTGCACCTCTTACTACCACAGTGTTGCTATTTTAATGGATGTTATACTGTATATAAAAAAGTATGTATTTATTTTAAAAGTGCATAAAAACTAATGCTGCATTTGCAATGCTTTAGAAATGGTGGGTTTGACACGTGATTTTTTTTTACGTTTTGAAAAAATATAAACAATATTTCCATTAAAATGGCAACACATAACCAACATTGTGGCACTCTGAGGAGGCGCAGATGTGTCTATGCTTGTTGGCTGACAAAATAATTCAAAGTAAGCAGCAAGACCATATTCATTTGATTTACGGGCTCCAACCAGCAGAGGGTAGGTGGCCTTGACTCTGCCACGGGATTTTTGGGAACTGTGGCAAAGGATGGGGAGTGTTTTGTGACTCTATTTCACTTATTTGCCCATTGCAGTGTTGTGTTGTGTTTGTCTTGGATAGAAATTAACATTGTAGAAGTTTAGGGTGGACGTGCTGACAACCCTATTCACATCCAGGCAGCACAATATCAAAAACCACCTAGACTGCATAGACCCAAGTAGTCAAAGTAAGTCTGGACAAAGGAAAAAAGGCTAAACAGTATGTGGGTGATTTCATGTGGAATAAGCAAAGACCTGCTATTTCTGACAAAAACACCCCATCCAATTAGTGGCCAAGAAACTGTAGAGAAAGGAATGTAACATACATAATATTGCTCTTTTTGGGGCTAACCATTTATGAAGCAAACAGCTTTGCTCTCTTGACTGAAAGTTTAACAAAACCCATACTAAATAAAAACAGAAGAAAGCATAAAGTTTGTGAATTAGGGACAGATGAGTTAATGATGTGACAGTTCATGTATCAGCATCATGTCAAAAAATAAATAAAAGTACTACCGGTAATCACTCTTGAGAAGACATTGATATCATTGGTCAAGGGTCGCATTTATTAATTTAAAAAATGTGGTTCAAGTGAGTCCAACTGCACAAACAACTTTGTACATGACAGTCAGATCTAAAAATGACATGCAGTTCAACACTTACCGGTACTTTCTTTCATTTACACGTTAATAAAATGGTTTATATTAACAACATGTAGGAAAAAACGTTTCTAAAAAACAGTAAAATTTAGGTTAGAGCATTTCTCTTAGAACAGCATTTTACATTGTGATTTTCTTAAACTTTCAAATAAGACAGCAATTTGTTATTTTGGGTACGGTAAATTGTTTGTATTACACAATAAATTTACAAGTACCGTACTACTTGTAATTACGGCACTTGGGGGAGTGGTGGCGCAGTGGTTAGAGAAGGTGGGCCTGTGATCGGAAGATTGCAGGTTCAAGCCCCGGTACAGACAACATAAAAAAATGTGGGTGGAAAAAGGTGAAACACCCACATCTGCCTCCACCCTCATTCATCCCACTCTGGGCCCCCCGAGCAAGGCCCTTAACCCCCACCATCTGCTCCCTAACAGATCTCTCTTGAAAATGAGTTATTGTGGCTCAATGAGACTACCTGGATAAATAAAGGGTAAATGGAAAAAAAAAAACTATGACGAAAAACATGCTGGTAAATATGCTGAGTTTGATTAAAAGGTTTCTCTTAAATTTGTGCTTTTATTGAAAAACATACGGCGTCACAGTGGCTCAGTTTGTAGAGCTGTTGCCTTGCCTCTCAGCGAGAAGGTCACCAGTTCAACTCCCAGCCAAGGACCTTTCTGGGTGGAGTTTGCATGTTCTCGCTGCGCATGCGTGAGTTTTCTCCGAGTACTCTGGTTTCCTCCCACAGACCAAAAACATGCATGTTAGGCTGAATGGTAACTCTAAATTACCCCTAGGTGTGAGTGAGAGACTGAATGGTTGTTTGTCTCATTTGCCTTTATGTGGCCCTGTGATGGACTTGCCATCTATCCAGGGTGTACCCCTCTTCTCGCTAGGGCTGCACGATTAATGGCATTTGCGATTATCTCGCGATATGTTAAAACGCAATTCACTGATCGCACGGGCTGCGATTTGACTGGTCACGTGACTTGGGAGTGAGCCGCTCTTGCCGCGCGCAGCTCTGAGCGGAGCAAAACAGAGCAGAGCAGGGAGGAGGAGACCGTGCGCTCCAACACAGTTGCTTCAGGCTCGACAGAAGTCATAAAAGTTATAAATTCAGGTAAGTTAGCCCATGTAAACGTGTATCTGATCTTAGAGGCTGAAACACCGAGACCGCGGGAGATAAACAGAGCGCGAGCTGGTCATGTGACCGGGTCTGTTTTGACGGTGCCCGGTTAGCAGCTAGCTCAGCAAGCTAACGTTCTGCGTGAAAAAGCGCATTAATTATCTGATTAAAAAAAAAAAAAAGTTGTGTCGTTAGTGATATGAATTAATACAGAACCAGTAAAAATAATCACATTTTAAATCGCAATCGCAATTTATAGAAAAAAAAACGCAATTAGATTACAGTATTTTCCAAAATCGTTCAGCCCTACTTCTCGCACAGTGATAGCTGGACATGGGCACCAGTGATCCCCCGCAACCCGAAAAGGAAGAAGTGGGTAAGGATAATGGATGGATGGATGGATGGATGGATGGATGAAATTAAAAACCATTCTTAACCTGTCAGTGTCAGGACTGTCAGTGACAACTACGGTACTCCCTTTGGATTATTTTAACCTCTAAACTTCTTTTTCAAAACAGCTTTTTGCTTGATTTTTTTCCCCTGACCACTTCCATAACCCATGCAATATATTAAAACAACTTCAGTTATTTTGTAGAGCATAACCATTGTATTAGGTTATTTTGCCAATATTCAACAGGTATTTTTACTAAAATATCAGACATATTTTAAACATTTTCTTATGCATACTGTGTTCCTCATCCTAAAGCATGCCTATCCACCTTATTCCTGGGGGTGTCACTGTAGAAGCGATAATGTGCCGTACTTCCGTTTGACCCCGGAAGTAGAATTTTTGCATTGGCTCCTCGTTGTTTGCTTGCTAATCTGCGCGCATCGTAGAAGTTCTGTTAAAGTTCTGTTTTCTGTTATTTTGAGCTAATATTGTCACGAAGATGTCTTGTGGAGCTCTGGTACCTGTTGCACTGTTCGTGGCTGTATGAATAATCAGACGAAGCTGAATTTGTGGCTGCAACTAGTGTGTGTTGAACATGCTCCGATAAGAAAAACCCGCATCCTTCTTTGTGGCTGGGCTACGAGAAACCACCTGAAAAAAGTCACAGTATCCTCCAGAGGATCGAGAACACCAGGTATGATTTAAGAGACAGCTTTTAGTGTTATGATTTTATGTAGTCAGTAATTAAATTATACTAATATTTTCGTTCATAACTGGCAAATAAACACACGCACCTATATATGTATGCTGTGTGTGCGTTTATTTATACATATCTATCTATATATATATATATATAATATAGGTGTGTGTTTATATATATATATATATATATATATATATATATATATATATACTGTATATAATATAGGTGTGTGTGTGTGTGTGTTCATAAATGAACCCTAATGTTTGTATAATGTACTTTTACTTTCAGATGGGCTTGATGAGAGTGTGGAGCTGCTCAACACCACCAGTCACATGCAGCATGACTGTTGGAATGTGGATTGACATAATGTCAGAACAAACCAACAACCTTATTCTATGGTTGCCCCGTGAAACAATTAAAGCAACATGTTTTGCAGAAAGCTAAAAACTTGGACTCCAGAAGTGAATCATACATGCAAATAACACTGTGAAATATTTATTGGCTGTTTCTCCCTCTGGAATAATCATGTTTATTTCAGATGCTTATGGTGGTAAATGCAGTGACAGGTATATAACACAGAACTCTGGGTTTCTGGACTATCTGCGTGCTGGAGATCAGGTGATGGGTGATCGTGGTTTCACAGTGAGGGACCTGCTGCAAGAGCTATGGTGTCAATGTAATCGTTCCAGCATTCACACGCAAAGGATGCCAGCTTATTTCAAGTGAGAAGTGAGAAGACATTAAATGTAAACATTTTTCTCAAACATGTACAGTACTGGTGTACTTGCTGTAAACGTAACACAACTCTTAACATGTTTTTTTAAAGGATATGTTAACTATATTACATTAGAAAAGTATTTGCTAAAATGATTAATTTGTTATGTACAATAGTTGACTGTTAACCTTCTTACAAGGTTAGTTTTTTGTGTGCACTATATCAGTTAATTTTGGATTAAACTACTGTTTCTATCTAAATGTCACTTTTGTCATTATCAAGTTTTTAAAGATCGTTTCCTGTCTATTTCATTATTTGTTTTCATTTACTGTATTTTATTAAAAGTTCTCAAGGTGCTTCATTTGTGAATCAGTAAAGTCTTTGTCAAAAGAAATGTCAAGCTCCAGGTGCTCAGTTGGTGTCCAGATAAACATCTTGCAGCTCAAAAGTCCAAAGCAACATCATTGTTAGCTGGACCTGGTGATGTGGAGTTTTAATGCTTAGACTGGGCTTTATGTTTGTTTAAATAAAGTGTCCCAGCTCTCTTAACATAACAGGACCAACCTTGTTAATGTGAAGATACTAATAAGCTTCAGAGCTTTTCAGATTGCTCATCACTTCGCCATCTGAAGCAACTGTCAAAGTAGCTAAGTATGCTAGTAGCTAAACATGCTAGTGTACGTTATTTTCGGCCACTTCTTCAAGTCGTCCTCCCACCCCTCAACAGCTGTAGGTAGCGGTAAAACAATATCTCCACATTTGAGTTGTGATAGTTTGTGTTCCCACATATTTTATGACCTAAAACCTCTGACGAAAACCGGTTAGCGCGTTGCTAGCGTGTAACAAAAGTGCCGGTTCTGACTTTCGGCGGAAGTCGTTCACATAATTCGCGCAAAGCATCATGGGGCGTAGGAATAAGGTGGATATGTCTAGACTTGGTGCACCCCAGACACATAATAGCATTTCAGCAAGTTGTTTATTTTTTATTAAAATGATGTGAGAAACGCAGCTGTATATCTCACACACTAAATTTTAATACTCTGTATGTCCTTATGAACAATAAAAAGCAGGTGGCAAAGAGCACTGGTGTGCTTTGATGTACATCTTCTTCTTCTTTCAGCTTTTCCCTTTTCAGGGGTCGCCACAGCGAGTCATCCTCCTCCACCTCACTCTGTCCTCTGCATCCTCTGTCCTCACTCCAACTACCTCCATGTCCTCTCTAACTGCATCCATATATCTCCTCTTTGGCCTTCCTCTTTGTCTTTTTCCTGGCAGCTGCATTTCTAACATCCTTCTACCAATATACCCACTGTCCCTCCTCTGGACATGTCCAAACCATCTCAGTCTGGCCTCCCTAACTTTATCTCCCAGTTGTTTAACATGTGCTGTACCTCTGATGATCTCATTCCTGATCTTATCCATCCTTGTCACTCCTAAGGAGAACCTCAGCATCTTCATTTCTGCCACTTCCAGTTCTTTCTCCTGTCTTTTTGTCAATGCCACTGTCTCCAGACCATACAACATAGCTGGTCTCACCACTGTCTTGTAAACTTTTCCTTTGACCTTTGCTGACACCTTTTTGTCACAAATCACTCCTGAAACTTTTCTCCATCCGCTCCATCCTGCCTGGACTTTCTTTTTCACCTCTTTACCACATTTCCCATTTGAAGTCCTGCAACTTTGTGACCTCTGCTAATTGTAGCCTCACTGTTCCACTGGCCTCCCTCTCATTCACACACATGTACTCTGTCTTACTACGGCTGACTTTCATTCCTCTTCTTTCAAGTGCATACCTCCACCTCTCCAAGTTCTCTTCCACTTGTTCCCTGTTCTCACCACAGATCACAATGTCATCTGCAAACATCATAGTCCATGGGGATTCCTGCCTGACCTCATCTGTTAGTCGGTCCATCACCAGAGCAAACAAGAAGGGGCTCAGAGCCGATCCTTGATGCAATCCCACCTCCACCTTGAAGCTATCTGTCACTCCTACAGCACATCTCACCACTGTCCTGCTGTCCTCATACATGTCCTGTACCAGTCTAACATACTTTTCTGCCACTCCAGATTTCCTCATGCAATACCACACCTCCTCTCTTGGCACCCTGTCATATGCTTTTTCTAAATCCACAAACACACAATGGAGTTCTTTCTGACCCTCTCTGTACTTCTCTATCAACATCCTCAAAGCAAAGATGGCATCTGTGGTGCTCTTTCTTGGCATGAAACCATACTGCTGCTCACAGATAGTCACCTCTTGTCTAAGTCTTGCTTCCACAACTCTCTCCCAGATCTTCATCGTGTGGCTCATCAACTTAATTCCCCTGTAGTTGCTACAACTCTGTACATCACCCTTGTTCTTAAAAATGGGAACCAGCACACTTCTTCTCCATTCTTCAGGCATTTTCTCACCCTCAAATATTCCATTAAATATTTGAGTCAAAAACCTCACTGCCATCTCTCCAAGACATTTCCAAACCTCCACTGGTATGTCATCAGGTCCTACTGCCTTCCCCTTCTTCATTCTTTTCAGAGCTTTCCGGACTTCACCCTCACTAATCTTTCCCACTTCCTGGTCCACAGTTTCTATGACCTCCACTCTTCTTTCTCTTTCATTCTCTTCATTCATTAGCTCCTCAAAGTAATCCTTCCATCTTCCCATCACACTCTCCTCACTTGTTAGAACATTCCCATTCCCATCTTTAATAAGCCTAACCTGTTGCACATCCTTTCCAGCCTGATCCCTCTGTCTTGCCAATCGGTACAAGTCCTTCTCGCCCTCTTTAGTGTCCAGTCTCCCATATAACTCATTGTACGCCCTCTGCTTTGCCTTAGCTACTTCCCTCTTTGCTCTATGTCCCATCTCCTTATATTCCTGTCTCCTCTCTTCAGTCCTCTCACTGTCATATTTCTTCTTGGCTAATCTCTTTCTTTGAATGGCG
Source organism: Garcialebias charrua (assembly GCA_038048925.1). Lineage (NCBI taxonomy): Eukaryota > Metazoa > Chordata > Actinopteri > Cyprinodontiformes > Rivulidae > Garcialebias > Garcialebias charrua. The sequence continues at coordinate 85,504 of JBBPBX010001185.1, read as the reverse complement.
TCCTGCACTTCACTATTCCACCACCAGGTTTCCTTATCATCCATTCTCTGTCCAGATGACACACCAAGTACCTTCCTACCTGTCTCTCTAATTACTGTTGCTGTAGTAGCCCAGTCACTTGGAAGCTCTTTCTTACCACCCAGAGCCTTTAACAGCTCGTCTCTGAATTTCTCACAACATTCTTCCTTCTTTAGCTTCCACCATTTGGTCTTCTTCTCTGATTTTACTCTTTTTCTCTTCTTCACAACAACAGTCATTCTACACACAACCATCCGATGCTGTCTGGCCACGCTCTCCCCTGCCACAACCTTACAGTCTCCAATCTCCCTCAGGTTTCCTCTTCTACACAGAATGTAGTCGACCTGTGTACTCCTTCCTCCACTCTTATAGGTCACTCTATGTTCCTCCCTCTTTTGGAAATAGGTATTGACTATAGCCATTTCCATTCTCTTGGCAAAATCCACCACCATCTGTCCTTCCTGGTTTCTTTCCTTGACACCAAACCTACCCATCACTTCCTCATCCCCTCTGTTTCCTTCACCAACATGTCCATTCAGGTCTGCTCCAATCACCACTCTTTCCTCCCTGGGAATACTCTCTATCACTTCATCCAGATCTTTCCAAAATGTATCTTTCTCCTCCCCATCACATCCAACCTGTGGAGCATAACCACTGACTATGTTTAGCATCAGACCTTCTACTTCTACCTTCAGGCACATCACCCTATCTGACACTCTCTTCACCTCTACTACATTCTTTGCCAGCTCCTCCTTCAGGACCACCCCTACTCCATTTCTCTTTCTATCCACACCATGGTAAAACAGTTTGAACCCTGCTCCAATGCTGCGAGCCTTGCTGCCCTTCCACTTGGTCTCTTGGACACATAAAACATCTACCTTTCTTCTCTGCATCATGTCAGCCAGCTCTCTACCTTTGCCTGTCATTGTCCCCACATTTAGAGTTGCAACCCTCAGTCCTACATTCTTCACTTTCCTCTTCTCCCTCTGTCTCCTGACACGTTTCCCTCCTCGGGGTCTTCGACTAACAGTAGCACAATTTCCGCCGGCACCCTGTTTGTCAACAGCACCGGTGGCGGTCGTTGTTAACCCGGGCCTCGACCGATCCGGTATGGTTTCACTTTAATGAACTCGCATTATGGTTTTGGCAAAAGTGTTTTACATCGGATGCCATTCCTGACATAACCCTCACCATTTACCCGGGCTTGGGACCGGCACAAGAGATACACTGGCTTGTGCTCCCTAGTGGCTGGCTTCTGCAGAACATGAAGAGATAATTCAATCATTCCATCAGGTGTGCTGGAGCAGGGAAACCAATAACACATACAGGATAGTGGCACTTAAGGACAGGATTGGACACCCCTTGGGATTTTTAACTGCTGTATTTTAACTCTTCAGTTAAAATGATCAGCCTGAGATCCCTTTGTCTTTGTCCTTCATTAGTGTGTGTGTTGGTGTCTGTCTGTTAGTAAAATATCTCATGAACCGGTTGACAGATTTTATTAAAACTCTTTTCAAAAAGTAATCACTGGATGTACCTCTGCAACTGTTTACTTTTTGAAGCCAACTCTATTCACGATGTTTGCTATAGCTGATCAATATGAGCAATCTAAAAAAAATGGCTATAACTCAGTCAACTTTACAGCTGAGCTGAAGTAGCTTAGACTCATTTCCAACACATACTCTTAGCTGTAACAGATTGCACCACAGTTTTGCCATGAAGTCAACCCTGTTCTGTCTCCAAAATGGAGATGGCAGATCTTGCATAATATTAACCTTAAATGTTGCACAAAACATGAAAGGTGGTGGGCGTTATGCATTGAGTTAATGAATGCATTAATTTCTCTATTGGTTTCGAGAGCAGCAGTGTGTTTCTGGGGGAATCCCACTTTGCCATCCTCCTGTGGAACATATCTGATATATTGCTGACATGTGACACAACGGCCACAGACAGAGTCCCACAATGACGAAGCAGAGACCACAAAATATGGCCCAGCTGGGGATTGCGCAAACGTGTTTTGTCTGCTGCATACTGGGAAAGGCCGTCAAACCATTTGAACAGTAATAAACAAAAACACAACAATTGTTTTATATGATGCGCCTCTAATCCTTGAACACATGTCAGTGCCTCACAGCAACCTTTGTTGTTGTTTTTTAAATCCATGAGAAAGTCAGAGCTCCGTATGTGTTTGCTTCATTAGCCGTAAATCATCTGTTGGCATCGGAGCCTCCCTGATTACAACAATTGGTTTAATGTTGCCTTTTAATTGGATCCAAACAGGCTGGATGGGAAAAGATCCACAAAATGATCTGTGGGTACAGTATATGGTGGAAAGTCTGGAAGTACACAAACATTTGACTCTTAGAGATCGGAGCGATGGGAAGTTATAACGCTTGGACAAATTTCCCAAAAGTCTTATTAAATGTTTGTTTCTGATCATCTTGAAGATTTGGCTTTTGATGATGTTTTGTTCACCTTCCATTAAATACAAGAGAAAAAGTTGTTCTTCTAACGTCAGGACGGGATTCCAAATGAACTATTCTTTACTTATTCATTCAACCTTTATTTCTAGAGGTTAGTCTCATTGAGCCTCGAGGACTCATTAACAAGAGAGGCCTGTTTGGAGCTACTGATTACCTAAAAGTAGCTGAACATTAGCTAAAAGGTAACAGTTGTACTGAATATGGGTGGCCCAAATTAAAATGTGGCTTAAGAAGATGAGAATAGAGCCAGTTTGCTGCAGCAGATTTCAAATAGACAAATCAGAGAGCTCCATCTGATTATTTTGGGGAAAATGTTTGTAAATAAAGTGAAATATAAAAAAATATATAGTATAAAAGTTACAAAAACAAAAATCCGTAGCACCCATTTCCAGAGCAATCTGAACAGTTCGATTCATGAATGACTGAAATAACTTTTCATAAATAGCGTCTCCTCCACAAATACAACAGAAAAAAATCTAAAGAATGCTCAGTAAAAAAATTGAAGATTGGACATGAAACAGCAGAATTTCCAGCGGAGCCGAACCCACCGGACCAACTTTCGGCTCGTCGATCCAGATCAGAAGCAAATCCTAAATAAAGGATGTTAATTGTTCATTACCATCTTTAAAAAACCTGCTTCAAAGTTCCCACTTTTTAATGATTATTTTAATTGAAAACTGCAAAAATATTGAAAATCCTAATGTAATTTTTATCTAGTAAATTAGGTAATGTTTGATCTCAAGCAACACTGCAAGACCTTGTGTGATGTGATACTAAAATATGACTCTCAGCTACTACCACACTAAAATGTTATCTCAGTATTGGTAAAATGCATTACATTATATTTTTTTTGTTATGGCTGATGTCAACAAGTTGTGGTGGCCATCTTGTTAAAGTTAACAAACATCCTTTTTTTCCCTGAGGATTTCATTGAGATCGACCACATTGTCCAGTGGTTCATGAGTTATTTTGCTAACAGATTAGTTGACTCTGACAGTTAAGGCCAAAATTGTAGGCAAATATCTTGTGTAATGTGCAGTGCTCAAAGTGTGTGGTGGGGATTATGCTCAGCTACTACCATAGAAAATTTGAGCTTAATACCTGTACGATTGACAGCGTTACTGCCATTTTTGTGCTTTCTAAGGTCAGTTGGCTGTGGCAGCCATTTTGAACTGGATTAACTTCAAAAGATAAAGATTTGTAGACATACAATCAGTGATTAATTTCTAAAAGTTTCATTAAAAGTCTTCCAAGGGTGCATAAGATATTTTGTTAACAGACATTCACTGCTGATCCCAAAAACTAATGCTAATGTTTTAAAAACAGGTTTAAAACAATCAATTAGTGCTTAAAGTATGTGTTGGGAAGGAGTCTCAACTACCTCAGCACCCAATTTGAGAACAGCATCTCTAAAGTTGGCTTAGTTGTAGCCGTTTGTGTGTGTGTTTGTGGTCACTTGCTGTGGCGGCCATCTTGAATTGGGCTAACCTAAAAAGTTTATCAGTAGTGGTGACACATCCAATAATTACTTCCTGCAAGATTCATTCAAATCCATTTAGTGGTTCATAAGATATTTTGCTAACAGACAGACACAGATACAAATACAGACATGAGCCAAAACCCATCTGTGGTGATGAAGTTGAAACTTATTTGTAAATGCTCTTACTCTTCAAATCAAAAACAGCTTTCAATATATTATTTTAGGCTGTTTTCATTTAGACTCACAAGATGCAAGTGAGCAACTCGATGATCTATGATGGGAGGGGAAACGCTAAGGCCTCAAAGGTTGTCCAACTCCAAATGTCAAAGAAAGTTGTTGCACAAGGAGGCTTGTAATTCTGTTTTTTCTTTCTTCGTCTTCTCTTTACGTCTTTCTTCATCCTCTGGAGAGTTGATCAATGGATTTTGTGGTCTTGTTAAGACAAGCTCCTCACAGAAGAGTGGCAGTAGGAGGAAGTTACTGCATATGGACCTGGTTACACATTCATGCAAACGTCAGGTCACACAGGACTGAGCTGGAAGGGATGTGTGTGTGTGTGTGTGTGTGTGTGTGTGTGTGTGTGTGTGTGTGTGTGTGCGTGTGTGTGTGTGTGTGTGTGTGTGTACCATAAGAGAGAGAGAGAGAGAGAGGACTGCAGTCTTCCTCTGAAGTTTTGATTTTTTTTTTTGTCTGTGTGTTCATGGATAACTGAACGGTTCAGAAAAGTAACCACTGGATCTACATCTTTAACTGATTAACATCTGGAGTCAACCCAATTCAAGATGGCTGCCACACCAAAGAAATCTTGGCCAACACAAACATGACTATAACTCAGCTGTTTTTGCAGTTACTCAGCTCAAATGAGACTAACCTCTACGATGAGAGCAAACTAATCATGCATTGTTAAAGCTTTGGCATTATTTATTTATTCATTTTATAATAATGAGATACATAACAATTACATATATGTAATAAGAAAAAAATATATATATATAAAATGAAAGGTAGCAGATGAAGAAAAAAATCTTATTAAATCTGCTCCTCATTTATCTAATAAACAATTCAAACTAAAGTTTTCTGTAAATACGTAAAAACGTTTTCTGTAAATAATATTATCGACTGTCACCGTTAGTGAAATATCTCATGAATCACTTGCTGGATTTTTCATGAAACTCACAGAAAGTAATCGCTGGATGCACCTCTACAACTGATAAACTTTTGAGTCAACCCAAATTAGGATGTCCACTAAAAGTAACCATACAAATGCTATACTTCAGTGAAATTTACAGATATTGAACAAAAATCAGATCAGATAAGATCACACAAAACATTGTGCATGTTATTTTAAAGGTTTTATCAAAATGCGTACACTCTGTCATTCCTCAACATAAGATGATCTTAATCTGAAGTTTTATGATAGTTTTGAAATGCTGGGCCTTATTATTATTTTTTTGCCTATTATATTTGTATTTGCAGCACAAATACAGGTAGTCCCCGACTTACGAGCGCTCTTACTTATGAGGTTCCGGACTTACGAGCTGTCGAACGAGCAGTATACTGTATTTGTAAAGAACATACAAAAAATACAGCACTTTTATGTGTTTTTAGATGAAAGTGTCTTAGCTAACCATTTGCAAACAAGTTTCTGAGCTTTCTGAGTTTTATAAGACTGAGCTGAACACAGCAACTCAGACTGAGGAAGTCTTTCGGACGAAAGACGAAACGTTTCTACATTTTTTTTTTGCTTTGTTTTGTTTTATTTTTTGAATGTCCAGAGGACCAGACTTAGCTTTTTTAGATTTTTCTACCTGGATTATTGAGCATGCATCAGAGTATTTTTCTGAGCATGTTTATGAACTAGTATGAACATTTGTGATGAAAAACGAGTGTTCGTATAGCGCTAGCATAAATTTTCCGATTTACGACCGAAAATCCGGACTTACGAGAACATGTGTTTCGGGTTCCGACGTACGAGATTTTCGTCTTACGAGATACTCGTAGTAACGGAACTTGCTCGTAAGTCGGGGACCCCCTGTAGATTAATACATGTACGCAATTTCTTTCTGAAATTGTACTTACCGTATTTTTTGGACTATAAGGCACACTTAAAATATTTTCTCAAAAATCGACAGTGAGCCTTATAATCTTATGTATTAATTCTGGTTGTGCTTACTGACCTCCAACCAATTTTATGTGGTTATTGTGAAACAGTTTGATAAAGTTGGACTTATCTGTTTTGTTTCGCTTGTTGCGGCTAATAATCCTGTGCGCCCTATAGTCAGAATAATACGGTATAATAGCATTATCTCCACATCTGAGCTGAGTGGCTCTGAAGGAGGGAAAGAGATTACCGTAGATACAAAGAAAGCAAACACACTTTTATCTATACTGTAGAATAAACTGGTACACAGTCTGTTGGGAGCTTCACATTATAAAAGACGGCGTGCTTTAAAAACAAAAATACATAAACATAAATTCAGAAAGAGTAAAAGTCTCTGATGAGTGAGGCGAAGAAACATATTTTTCCCTCTCTCTGTTGCTGTTGCAGAAGCCAGTTTCTGTGAGACGTCGCCTCCCCGCCTCAGCCTGAGTCATGTCTGAAAAACAAGGAGGGCACAGAGGAGCTTTTGTAGCTCTCAGTTGCAACAAGTGCCCACATCTGACAAACTTGTCTTATCTGAGCAAAGAAAAGTATTTCTCCTCTCATGAGCGCATCCAGTTCTGGTGTGAAGATACTGAGAACAATGAGCTGATTGCTTTAGTTAGCTGTGTCATCTGAGCACACATACGACATACAAACAACACTGACAACATGTGTACGACGTGCCTGTTGCAACACGGATCTTAAAGACCGCAGCAGCTTGTTGTGATCAACTCTCGTTATGGATTTTCCTCCTCGCTCAGCGATCAGAACCACTTAACTCATTTAGACGTCACAGGCTTGAAATATATATATATAAATATATATATA
>JBBPBX010001185.1:66108-78381 GCA_038048925.1 Garcialebias charrua | reverse complement strand
CACTAACTAAAATGAAGACTAGAAAGTTCCTGGAGAAACTTTGATGGGGACTGCCTATTTTTATTAGTAAAATATTATTAATAATATATATTAATAATAACCATTATAAATATTAATAATCAATACTAATTAAATTATTAATGTATTGTCAATTTGTTAATTGTTATTAAATATTAATGATCAATAACCAAAATTGCTCAGATTAATAATGAATATTACTATCAAATATTAATTTTAGATATATATAATTATTAATATTAAAATAAATAATTATTAACATTAATAATTAAAGTTAATTATTATTATTATTATATTGCTAATTAATAATAATAATATTAATAGCTAATAATAGGTGCCTTCAATGCATGTTGAACCAAAATGGCTCCATACGTTACTTAGTTTCTGGGAAGTTTTCTCCTATTCATTTCCTATGGGAAATTTGGCATGCATGGCAGTCCCCAACTAAAAGCTAAAATAAAAAGAACACTAGATAAAAGCTAAAAGGAACAGAACACCAGCAAAAAAAAAAAAAAAGGAACTGGACAGTAAAAGGAAGCTAGGCTAAAATAAAAGAACACTAGCTGAAAGGAACAAAGCAGCAGCTACAAGATAAAAGAAAGCCAAAATAATTTGTAAATGAACATCTACAGCTGATTTAATTTTGGAGTTAATCCAATTCAAGATGGCTGCCTAAGCTAACTAACTTTAGCAAAGACAAAAATGACAGTAAATCAACCATTATTATAGATACTGAAGTAAAATTTGGTGTGGTAATAGCTGAGTCATTCACAACAAGTAGTCTGAGTATCAAACACTACACTATATACTGTATCTTTGTCATAAACCTTGGCATTTTTCATTCATTCAACCTTTATTTAGTCAGGTAAATCTTATTGAGCCTCGAGGGCTCATTTACGAAAGCGACCTGCTATCCTATCCTGCTATCCTGCATTAACTGTTGATGTCAGCCCTGTTTGTCTGTTAGCAAAATATGCCACAAACCAGTGCACAGATTTTAGCCAGACTCTCACAAAGTAATCATTGGTTGTATATCAGCAACTCTTTCAAAGTCGCTTCAAAACAAACTGGCTGCCACAGCTTATCAACATCAGCCAAAACAAAAAATGGCTCTAATTTGGTCTGTTTTACAAATATTATGCTAAAACATAACGAGATAAATGATGATACTACATCATTTGAGATCCTACAACACTGAGATCCCACAAAATGTTGTGGATATGGTTAACTCCAGCTCCTTTCATCATTATTAGACCATCTTAGTTTCTCACAGTTTTACATGAAGTTCATTTTTATGCCCTTCTAGCTGCAGTTCTGTTGTTTCTTCACTTAGAAAAGTGTATTTTGTTCTTGCAAATGACCACACCTTGCAGCAACACAAATGTGAAAGTTACATTTATGGCAACATCCCTGTTTTTTACGCACCATTCAGCCAAAGATTTACAGTCAGTTCAACTGTTGCAACAAAAAAAAGGTGAGGTCAATAAATAAAACTCTTGCATGTAATTAGAAACAGTGACTTTCTGTCACAGCTTTCATGCGTCTCATGGAGATGTTTATGCTCAGAATCCCTACAGGCAACGCTCTCTGATTCACCTAAAGCTTATTTGTGTTATTATTTCTCAATTTCAGGCTACACCCAGAAATATGAGTCAAAGACGGGCATGCATCAGGACAGAATGAGAAAAGCAGAGTTTGTATTGTTTGCAGAACTCACCACAGCTCTGTCCAACAGTGTGCAGTCATGGTGAATATGCCCCAACCTGGAATATGCTTTATTTATTCCAACCCAGGTTTATGGACAACAAGCTAAAAACAACATTTATTACTATAACACAACCTTTCTGCGTCAGAGTAATAGAAGGCTGAAAGAATGCCCCTTCATTGATTATTGTACATGTCAGACATGATCAATCAAATAAGTGTACAGGGTGCGAGATGGAAAAAACCACCTCACTTTAAAATCTGATCACATTCATCTGCCTTCCACGGTTTACTCTGTTAGCTCTGTATTCAAAACTATTGTTAATTACAGTTTACAGGATAATTGAGGATTTTGCACAAAATTAGGATTTATATTATGCATCTGGAATAGCGGCAGCCGCACTTGAACAATCTGAATCATCCGGATCAAGACCCACTCGGTGGATCACAGATTTCCCGATTAAACCTGCGCATCAAGAGGCTTCTCTCCAGCGGAGCAACAGATAACAGATGAAGAGATGAAACACGTGATCACTAAAAAGACAAACACCGCTGACGTCATTAGTAAATTATAGCGGACCGACTGAATACGCGAGGAGTTTCAAGAGCGCGCACTTGTTGCGCCACTGAATCTAAACTTGCGTCACTGAAATGACCAATTGTGCACTTTGATTTAAAAAATGAGCAGTAGTTTAAGTCCCCCACGGTAGGAAATGAACTGGTCATTACACTCATTTATTTTGTGCCAACATCTGACAAATATGAGTAAATAAAGGTTGAATGAATGAATGAATATGCGAGCAACATATTACAGTACTATTTTTTTGAGAAAATAATGTATAAAGCAAAAAAATAAATAAAATAAAAAATAAAAAATGCTGCAGCACAGTAAAAAAGACAAGTCTATTTTGATCTGTTATCATTTTTTCAACAATTAATTTGTTCATTCAATCTTTATTTAGGCAGGTTAATCTCAGCCTCGAGGACTCATTTACAAGAGAGACTGGTTACAAACAAAGAATGATGACAACAGCAACAGTAGATTTTCCTTAATCAAAAATAGACAAACAGAGAGGCATACAGATCAATTTTTTAACAAGTTAAAACAAAGATATCAAAGTAGCAAAACAGACAGATTATAAGGTAGATGTAGAAAATCAAAAACAGGAATATATCTGCATTGGTTTTTGCCAGGATTCCAACAGATTCTTAAAACCATTTAGAGAAGTCAAGGTCGAGAGCTTCAGATCTTTTTGTAAGATATTCCATGAAGCAGGAGCAGAGTAGGAGAAGGCCCTTTTTCCAAGTTCAGTCCTCACTGAGGGAACACTGCAGGTAATCATGTCCTGAGAGCGCACGCTGTAGCTGCACTCATGCAGAGACATGTAGGAGGAGATGTATGAAGGCAGCAGACCAAGAAGTGATTTAAAGATGAAAATGTACCAGTGGAAGAGTCTGCGTGAAGTTAATGATGTCCAGTTAACCAGTGAATACAGGGTGCAGTGGTGGGTAATACTTGTTCTTCTCACTTAATGCTCATGCAGCACTAACGTGCCTAAAACACACCGGATACCTGGCAACAGGTGAAAGTTAAATACCAAACCTAAAACAGTGCCAAATCTGCAGGGCCATCTCTTTTGTTTAAATGTTAAATAATGACAGTTCTGACAATTCTTATTTTAAAACAAAAAAACTGAAGAGAAAAAAATTATCGTATTTTCCGGTGTATAAGTAACTCCGGAGTATAAGTCGCATCAGTCAAAAAAAAAAGAAAAGAAAAAAAAAAGCAGGTTATTAAGAGGAATTACATTTTTATTTTTTTTTAAAGTTGTTTCGAAGTATAAGTCACATTTATTATGTGTTACCGCTGACCCGTCGTGTTTATTATGCATTTATTTAATGATCAAAACAGCTTCATTTTGCCTGTGTGGCGTGGAGCCATCTATCCATCTATTGTGGCTGGAGCCTTTCAACATTCCTCCGTCCGCATACCAGCTGAGTGAAGCGAGTGTGCACGGGATGACTCGCTGTTGCAGTTCTTCAAAATTTAAAGCGGTGGTCAAAGATTGAGTTATGAATATGAAAAAAAAAAAAAAGTATATAAGTTGCTTCGGCATATAAGTCGCAGGACTGACAAATATATGCAAAAAAACGAGACTTATACACCGCAAAATACGGTAATTATATTTTCATGGACAATGGTAAATTAGAAAATCTAACTTTTGGTTACCGGTAATAAAAATCACCTTTCATTTCAGCAACACCATTCACTGGCTTTTTTTAATATACTGTCCACTGTGTTAAAACTTGTTGTTAGAGAATTCAAACATTGATCATTTAAAACTTATTACTTTAATGTATTCTGATGAATCATTAACCAGTTTGCTTTCCTAAAAGTCTTTCTGTATGAAACAAAACATCTCTGAAGAACACAACTTGTTGCTTCCTGCACACAGAACAAAAACACTGATCAGGCCAGCTCATGTTTTAATCACAGATAACGTTTTGACATTACGTTATTGTTTGTTTTGACACGGCCACGTTTTCCATGTGCTATCTGAAACTGTCTTCCTGTTACTCATCATTGTCCTACTCTTGAGAGAATAAAAACCCAGCATGCACTTTCCAATTCGGATTTGATCTCAAACAGTTTTGAAACTTGTTTCAAAGTGTCTTGAGGTGATCTCCCATTTTCAAAGTCTGCTGCTCTGAAAATTAATTCTTGTCTCTCTTCTTGTGTGGTTCATGTTCAAGGTGAAGGTGTTTAAAAATCCTCCATCACTTGTCATTCAAGATCAGCTGTCAACATTATTGAAAGTTGCTCATTTCTAATGAGGAAGTGAGAACAGAAGGTGTTGCAGCCTGATGGAGACGTCCAGCTAGTTCAACCAGTGTATCCTTTCAAAATCTTGAACAGTAAAAAATAAAATAAAACCTTCAACAGAAATGTTGCTGCATCAGTCTAAATTCTGATTAGTCTCTATATTCATACAAACTCTCTTTGCACTTTCTTTGCTTCGAGGCAGTGGTTCAAAGAGGCAGTTTAAAGAGCTCGTCCATCTGTTTGGACACTAGAGATGGTGGAGACTTTGTTAGCCCAATGGTCTTTGAGGTCCAAAACAAAAAAACAAACAAAAAAGCATGTTTTCTGATTGGATTAAAAGAGGAGAGAGATGAGGAAATGAAAGTAATTTGTTTTGGATGAGACTACTGGAGCTAAACATGATGGATGAGTGTTAAAGGAAATGCTTCCAGTCATTCTTCTAGCTACTTTAGAGCAGTACACAGATAAACGTTTCTGTTGAGAAAGAGCAATTTATAATCTGAAGCCAAATGTTAGAATTAGTCCACTGAAAAGAAAATTAATGCATTTAAATGTTTTTAGCTATTCATTTAAAGAGCCTTTTAACTAAGTTGCAGCGCCACCTAAACAAACTTGACAGAAATCACTTTTCAGGTCTGCTACTTCTAGTTTAAACTGGATATTTAATTACTAAATCTATTTAGCTCCATTTTTGTTATAAAACTTTATCCAAATGCATCAAAGTTTTAAATGTTTTGCTCATCTTGAAGTTTTTTGTTTTGTCCAGAAGTGGTAAATGGAGCTTATTTATATAGTGCTTTCCAACCCCCCTATGAGGGGCCCCAAAGCGCTTTACAATAGCATCCACCCATTCATACACACATTCATACACCGGTAGCGGCAGACTGCCATGCAAGGCGTCATCCAGTCCTACCGGGAGCAACTCGGGGTTAAGTGTCTTGCCCAGGGTCACAACGACACATGGTGTGGGGAACCGGGAATCGAACCTCCAACCTTCCGATCGGGGGACGACTGCCATTACCACTACACCACGGCTGCCAGCGGCCAAAATATTTTACGATGCCACCAAAACATTGTTTCATTTGGTTTTATTACCAAGTGCCATATAGCAAACATATGGATTTATTATGTGCCAACCACGGCAGATTAGGTAAAAAAAAAAAAAAAACTTTTAGGATAAGTGTAACGATGCTTAACAGATTTCAGAATTTTGATTCAGAGAATGCAACGAGGCCCGTTTTCTTGTGTTCTTGGCAGTATGGGGTCCACTTAGGTAAACCTTCATCAGCCAAATCAAAACCAGAAAGCTGAACTCGCACTGAGGAGAAACCTTAAACGTTTGTAAATGTTTCTAGGAACCGAGGCACAGTGTCTCTGCCAGATGTTTTAGGTCATTGTTTAACATCTGTAACCAGTTTAAGGGAGTTATAGGAACAATTATTCTAACATTAAAGTGAAAAACAAACACTGGATTAGTGTGACTGACATTGTCCCCAAATAACCCGGCATGCAGTCTTCTGTAAATGACTGTTTTCTTACATCATCTTATGTGACGGACGACAACAGCCATCATCAGCTGATATTTTCTTGTCAACCTCTTGGAAGTCGATGGCTTCATTCACTGACGGGCGTTCTCACAAGTCACCGTTATCTCTGCTCCTCCAGATAGGAGATGTCTGAGAGCTTCCTGCTCCTCTCTGACTCCTGTCTGCGTCACTGCCTGGCAGTCACAAGTATACCAGCGGGCCGCACTCACTGCTTTATCTCAAACGAGATTTACCAAGATGATTGCACCCACCCACGAGGAAATTCATGTTCCCCAACAAGGGACTGCATGAGAGGCTGGTTGGGACACTCATCTGTGAGCTGATTATCAGGAGTTGGCCTACAAGTGTCACTCTTTAGTTGAATCCCACACACAAACTGACAAGATGTGTGGGTCTGGACATCCCCTCAAACGGCTTCAAAAGCCGGTCCAGCATTTAAGATTTAAACATAATTAAATTGAATCTTATAGATGGTGATAAAGAAAAAGATGGGCATCAGTGAGCTCATGATGTGGTCACAAAATATGGCTTGCGTTAGATCAGCGATTACTATCAAAAAGTCCATAACATCTTGCATAAGAAGCTATAGTCTGGTTCAGTTTATCACAAGGTAAATGTTAACTTACTACTGTATAGTTATCCAACAACCTCTTATAAAGAGTGACTCATGTAAAGATGACCACCAACTGTGCGGTTATAAAGGCTAATCAAGGACAATACTTGAAGCGATAGCTCAAAATTTGTTTGTGAAGTGAGACTCTATAGAAAAAAGGTTTTAATCAGTCTGATTTACTACAACTTACAGTGCCTTGCAAAAGTATCCAGCCCCCTTGAACTTTTCATCCTATTGCCACATTTCAGGCTTCAAACATAAAGATATCAAATTTAATTTTTCGTGAAGAATCAACAATCGATTGGGACACAATCGTGAAGTGGAATGAAATTTATTGGATGTGTCAAACTTTTTTAACAAATAAAAAACTGAAAAGTGGGGCGTGCAATATTATTCGGTCCCTTTACTTTCAGTGCAGCAAACTCACTCCAGAAGTTCAGTGAGGATCTATGAATGATCCAGTGTTGTCCCAAATGACTGATGATGATAAACAGAATCCACCTGTGTGTAATCAAGTCTCCGTATAAATGCACCTGCTCTGTGATAGTCTCAGGGTTCTGTTCAAAGCGCAGAGAGCATCATGAAGACCAAGGAATTCAGTACAAAACTGCTCTCATTACCCATCAATGCTTGCACGGCACTTCACCTGACTATCTAAAGGACATTCTTGCACCATATTCATCCACCCGGTCTCTACGATCACAGAACAGTAATTTCCTTCATATTCCTCGGACCAAATTGAGGACCATGGGAGACCGAGCATTCTGTGTGGCTGCCCCCCGCCTGTGGAACTCCCTCCCTGATGACCTGAGAGCTCCACAGTCACTGGTTGACTTTAAAAGCAGCATAAAGACTTTTCTTTTTAAGCAAGCCTATTCTGCCTCCACATGATTTTATCTTTGATCTTAGCTGATATCATTATTGATTTTACTTGATTTTATCACTTGTTTTATTTTATTTATTTTTTAAGCAAGCCTAATCTGCATCCACATGATTTTATCTTTGATCTTAGTCGATATTATTATTGATTTTATTTGATTTTATCACTTGTTTTACTTTGATCTTTGCTTTGTTACACTTTGAGATTTTTATTAATGAAAAGTGCATTATAAATTGAATTCATTATTATTATTATTACAAGGAACACACCAGGCAGGTCCAAGATATTGTTGTGGAGAAGTTTAAAGCCGGATTTGGATACAAAAAGATTTCCCAAGCTTTAAACATCCCAAGGAGCTCTGTGCAAGAGATCATATTGAAATAGAAGGAGTATCAGACCACTGCAAATCTACCAAGACCCGGCCGTCCCTCTAAACGTTCATCTCAAACAAGGAGAAGACTGATCAGAGATGCAGCCAAGAAGTCCATGATCACTCTGGATGAACTGCAGAGATCTACAGCTGAGGTGGGAGAGTCTGTCCATAGGACAACAATCAGTCGTACACTGCACAAATCTGGCCTTTATGTTAGAGTGGCAAGAAGAAAGCCATTTCTCAAAGATATATATAAAAAGTGTTGTTTAAAGTTTGTCACAAGCCACCTGGGAGACACACCAAACACGTGGAAGAAGGTACTCTGGTCAGATGAAACCAAAATCGAGCTGTTTGGCCACAATGCAAAACTATATGTTTGGCGTAAAAGCAACACAGCTCATCACCCTGAACACACCACCCCCATGTCAAACATGGTGGTGGCAGCATCATGGTTTGGGCCTGCTTTTCGTCAGCAGGGACAGGGAAGATGGTCAGAATTGATGGGAAGATGGATGGGGCCAAATACAGGACCATTCTGGAAGAAAACCTGTTTGAGTCTGCAAGAGACCTGAGACTAGGACGGAGATTTATCTTCCAACAAGACAATGATCCAAAACATAAAGCCAAATCTACAACGGAATGGTTCACAAATAAACGTATCCAGGTGTTGGACTGGCCAAGTCAAAGTCCAGACCTGAATCCAATCAAGAATCTGTGGAAAGAGCTGAAGACTGCTGTTCGCAAACGCTCTCCATCCAACGTCACTGAGCTCAAGCTGTTTTGCAAGGAAGAATGGACAAGAATTCGTCTCTCAATGTGCAAAACTGATAGAGACATATCCTTAGACATACCCCAAGTGACTTGCAGCTGTACCGTAATTGCAGCAAGAGGCGGCGCTACAAAGTATTAACGCAAGGGGGCCGAATAATATTGCACGCCCCACTTTTCAGTTTTTTTATTTGTTAAAAAAGTTTGACACATCCAATAAATTTCATTCCACTTCATGATTGTGTCCCAATTGTTGATTCTTCACAATTAAAATATTATATTTTTATGTTTGAAGCCTGAAATGTGGCAAAAGCTTGAAAAGTTCAAGGGGGCCGGATACTTTCGCAAGGCACTGTAATTGTTGGAAATATCTCCATATTTCACATATTGCCTTGTCTGGAAAAATAGGGTTAAGTTCTGGCCAGACAGACGAGCTAAAGGCTAGTCCAGTCTGGATTAAAACCAAAGTCAATTGCTGTCATTTTAAAACAACATCAATTACTTATTTTTCTAGCGGTTTATGTGAATGCTATTTTACAAACCTTTACATATAAATCATATTACTGATCAAAAGAATCATGGAATTCAAAAGTTTGCAAACTCAACTAGCAGCAGCAGAAGCAAGTCTTACTACTTCTGGTAAAAAAATAGTAGAGCAGAGTAACAATAAATGTTACTAACATGGGTAAGTTTTTTTTTTTTTTTAAACAACGTGTTTGTATGAATCACTAAATGTTTGAAAGTGCAGCTGTTTTATAGCAGCAGCAATTTACTTTAGTCTTGGCCCCGCTTTAATTAGCCATTAGCATCCTGTCCAAAGAACTACAAACAGCAGGTAAGATATTGATTGTTCATAACCTTTTTTCAAAATTCCATTTCCATTGATTCATGTAAAACTACGTGCGGCAAGAAGTCCTACACGAATAGTTTGCAGAATCAAGTGCAAAAAAAGTTTAACAAAATATTTATTTTCCAACATCTATCTTGGTTCATTAGTCACTGATTACACTTTACTATGTACATCAACACAACAGATAACTAGATGACTGCAACAAAAATGTTGATGACAAAACAGCTTTTAAAACAAACAAAAAAGTTTTATTAATAAATAGCTGCAAATTGGCTGACTTTAAAAAGTTAGTTGCTCTAAAGGACGATCGGACACCTGTAGAGCTACAAATGCTTTGTTTGCAGTCAAATATAATCTGCGTGTTTGCATTATGTGATGATACACCGAGCAGGACCAATTATAGGTTAAACTGTAAATTTCTTGAAATTCTGGACCTTTATGGGGTCCTTTTTGTGAAGAACTTCTTGTGACCAATTAAAAATAAATCCTGAATGTTTAGGGACATTTTTATCAATTGATCCCACAAATAGCAGATAACAGATAAGGGTTGCCTCCCCTCCCTACCCACATGGATCAGGAGTAAACATTTCATATAGAAAAACACAGACAAAAGCCAGGCCGTCTGTGGAGGTGTCTAGACACACTGGGACTACCCGTTCACCCCATCTTCTCAGACACATTTCGTCTCTCGGTGGCAACCATTTGTGAAAACCTTTCAGTTAGCCGACAGCCAAATGGAGGTCGTCTTGCATGTGTCTATGATCATACAGTCCAGTTCTCATTTTCTGTCCATTTCTTCAATGTTCCTATTTGTGCTCGTCTTTGGATGCTACTGTAGAAACAGTATGCTGAAAGCCATGATGACGCAGCAGCAAGCCACCCAGGGACTCTTCCGCTCACCTAAAGGAAGTCAAATTCAAGACTGTTACTTTTAAAACATACAGCATCACTGACAAAGGAAAGTATTTGCATTTGTAATATAAAAGATTGGGGTATTAACAGGCTCACCTATTCTGGCACATTTCCAGAAAATTCCTAGGAGCCTATGAGAAAAAACAGACAGAAAAATAAAAACACAGGAGCATCTAAATTTTCAGAAGATTGTATTTTCCTTGTCTTAAAAAGTGTTCCATAAATTCAATAAAAAAATATTCAAAGCTAACAAAAAGGAAAAAAAAAAATCACTCCATCTTCCACAATCCTTCTTGTGTGTTTGGCTAACTCGCCTCTCCAGTGGTGCGTGAGGGAGATGAGTTTATCTGTGGCTGTTTATGGGCCGGGACAGAAGTTAAAAATGGAGTTTGCACATCCATAAATAAGCTTGGAATGATGTAAATTAGACCTTTTGCTACTACAGTCACTTCAATAAGATGTTTTCATGTGGAAAGGCTGCTTTTCTGTACATTTATCAGCTGTAACATTACAACCACTCCCCTAATATACTGTGCTGTACTTGGATTCATACTCCAAAAGTGAAGAATTTTGTTCTCGCTTACATAGTTGTGGGAGGTTCTTTCCTGCAAGAACACTATACGCCATAAGAAACTGCACAGGTGGTGCACAAAGAGCAAATATAGGGGGTGTGTTCCTACGCTGCCCAGCTGAGACATACCGTATTCGTCGGTCTATAACACAGTTTTTTTGCTCATTTGAATGTCCTGCGTGTTAAACACCGAAGCGTGTTATTTATTTGGGGCCAAGATGGTGTAGTGGCTAGGGAATCAGACTTGGGATCCGAAGGACCCAGGTTCGAACCCCGGCCACGGCACACCTTGGGGTGTCTATGAGTGCACATCTATTTTCCCCAGCTCCCCGGGCGCTGACTACGGCTGCTCACTGCACCACCTGGTGGTGGTTGGGTTAAATGCAGAGGCCAATTTCGTCTGTCAAGTATGGGAAACATACACAGATGACAAAAATGTGACTTTTTTTTTTTATGGATTTTTTCCCATATTTTTAGACCCATTTTTGGCTATGATTTGCCGTTTTTCATTTTGGGCAAAAAATGGTGCAGTACCACTTTTGTCCGCTAGGGAGACACTTCCAGACCGTTTCTAGCTCATGTGTCCGAAAAAAGCCTCCTCTGGCCGGACTGACTCTGTCGCTGCCCGCCCCCTGCTCTGGATGTAGCTGCATTTAGCTGTGAGGTTCGCTGTTTTTGTTAGCAAGATACCGTAACTCATAAACCACACCGCAGATTTTTAAATCTAGCTGATTTGAACATTTCGTGAGTTGGTTAAGCTCAGGAACCCTTGTGCTATAAAGTCAGCTAAGAAATATATTTTTTCTCGCAAAGAAATAATTGTTTTTACCGTGTTTTCTTGTGAAGTCCTTCATACTCGCTCGCTTGGGACCTCGTGTACATAATTGGGACCTCGTGTACATAATTGGGACCTCGTGTACATAATCTCGTTTTCATCTCATGTACCACATGCGGTGCAAATGACAATAAAGACTCTCTGACTCTGACTCTGACTTCTGTGGCCGCCATTTTAAGCAGGGCAAATGAGGCAGGCGCTGGCTGATGCGTCGCGGTGACGCATAATAGATGCGTGGTAAACACGAAGCGTATTATTTACGGATTTTTCAAATATATTGGCAATAATTGGACAAAGCGTGTTATACACAGGAGCGTGTTAAACTCAGACGAATACGGTACTCCCTCCTGGCCAGCGTGGCTTCCCCACTTTCTTTAC
>JBBPBX010001185.1:43561-65576 GCA_038048925.1 Garcialebias charrua | reverse complement strand
GGGGGAGTGTTTGTTAGTGGAGGGTTAGCAGAGCACTATGTTAGTATTGCAGGTGCTGGCATTTGTCGATGGTGGAGAGTAGGAGTTGTACTGAAGCGTTACGGTGCAAATGTTAGGTCTGAGCTGAGCTGCTACAATCTCCACTCTCCGTCCGGAAGTAGCGGAGCGGTCTGCCGTGGGAAGTGGGGGATTTTGTAGGCGGGACGCCCAAAGAATGGATGATGGTGGGGAAACACTGCATCTGCTGCTGTTAAAGTCATGGATTCTCAAAGGTCCACTGTGGTATCAGGAACTAGGTTATCTGTATGAGAAACTTTAAGTCCTGGAAGTTAGAAAAGAAGCTCTCCAAGGATCCGACTTGTTGATCCAGATGTTTAATTGGTGCCAAAATAACAAAATAAACAAACAAAAAAATGTATTTCACCTGCCAGTTTTTCTGGTGTTATAACTGGTTAGACTGTGTTTATAAATCTAACTACCGGTATAATAAAAAACATAACAATCAATGAGACCAAAATAACAGCTAGTGTCTAGCTCTGTGTCTGATCATACCCGGTCTTATTCTTGTCCAGCAGGCTGGGAGCCAGCGCTCTGATGTAGGCACAGGTACAGATCAGCAGGAGTATCACAGTTAGCAGTGACTGGAAGTTGAAAATGGCCGACTGTAAGATAAAAGAGAAAGACATGCTTCGTAAAACAAAGAAGAAAAAAAAGTTCAGTTCTGCTTATTAGCACTATATCGCAAAAATGGAAAAACATCAAGTCCATTGATATATCTGTTGTACTTTCTTCTCAGCTGTGTCACATAAAGAGATGGGGAAATAAAAATAAAAAAGTTCATTCATAAACATCACGTCTGCCAGCGTTGTTGTCATTTCACAAGTATAAAGCTCAGCAGTCAACCGTTCATTTAATGGTTGTAAGGAATAAAGAAACTGACTCTCTCATAGGCTAAACGATCAACAAATATGAGTAAATTTGCTCTTATTTTTGATAATATTATATATTTTAAGCTCGTATTTTTGACTATTATGATATTAGGACTACAAGCTCTAACGTGTTGGTAAATATTTAATACATTGACAGTTTTAGGTTATAAATGTAAAACAAAAAAGTACCAACTTCTTATTTTTTGTCACTCCAGCCTAACTTTATTATATGAAGATTACCGGTACCCCAAAATCATAGAACATACCAATACAATTTTCTAAGTTACACCAATGTAAAGCTTAGCTGGATAATAGTTTAACAATGACAAAAAAAAAAAGGATGCACACACTTATCCATATTTTCTTTTTGTTAAAATCATGTAATCTTAATACAATTTGGAGTTTGTGCCTTTTAATGTATATAACACCATGTAATGAATACTGATCCTTTTTTCTTCAGCTAAGATCCAAAATCAGCTGATCCGTAAGATTTAGTGATGTTGAGAGTTGTTTGACAGTCTGGCAGAAAATTTATGACACAAATCTAACATCTTTTGACACAAACTACATGCAAATAACTAATGTAGAAAATGTGTATTAACTGCATTTATTACTGCGACATATGACCTTTTCCCCCCGAAATAATTACATCCTAAATTGAATCAAACTTGTTATTACTTAAAAGCCTGTGATAAACTTATTATAACCCTCAAAGTATAAACTGCTTTGGACAAAAGTATATCAATAAGGCAACAAAATCACACAAAGGAAGATTGTGCCTTTTGTTACACATGCTAAAATGATAATCAGCTAATCCAGCCCACTGCTGGATTATTTTAGATGGATTGAAACGTTCTTGCAGAGGAAAACAAAGCAGGAAACGGCAGCAATACTATAATCTTATAAAGTAATTAAAAAGGTAGTAAAATGAAACAGCACAGTCTTATCGTGACAATCTGACAGATGCATAAAAACACGACAGATGAATAACTTTTTTCTTGCTTTGTTGTTGACGTGTTACACAAATTATAAACATCTTCTCAATACTCGAACATCACTTAAATTATTACCTTTTACGTGTAAGCAGTGTTGAACCAGATCAGATGTTTGTTTCCTATGCTCCCCATTGTTGCTGCAACGTGGCACACTACATAAACATATCACGGTTTTCTACCATTTAGTTTTTTACTCGTACGTCCTTGTTAACAAACAGCTTGTGCTAAGATACTAAAAATAATTCAGGAGATGAAACAGATGCATTATGCAATGAGTCTTGAGAACAACCCTCCACAGAAAGCGCTAATATTAGCCTATTAGCATGAAGTTAGCTCAGTGCTTTAGCATTAACGACCACCGCCAACCAAACATCAGCGCTGGTTGTTGTCACAGTTTTCAACAGACAATAATTGTATTTGGAAATATGTCACAGATGATGCAATGAAAAGACGTGACATACTGATAAAAACAAACTTACCATTTTTTGATAGAAATCAAAGCCACATCACACTTCCTGCTCTCTGGAATTTACGTAACGTGCGTGCCCCCAATGAAGGGTTCCGTTACGTAAGCACGCACTGCGTCGTAAACTGTTTCTGAGTGGCTGACAGCAAAGCCCCCAACATTCAAGCTGTCAAGTTGGATAAAAGAGCTAAAAAAACGGTCTCGTTTGGACATCTCATCAATTATCTGATAGAGTGACGTAAGTATTGTTTAGGAAAATGTTGTATTTGGCTTGTTTATATAAAAAATATCAAAGAATGTCAAGATAAAACATAGTAAAGTTCAGAGCTCTCCCTTTTGGCAAGCCGTTTGAGCATTTATTCGATGTCCTCCAAATCCCCTTTCCCCAACTAACGTGCGCTTTATCGAGAGACAGCAGGCTCATCAATCCGTGTATGTTCGTTCTTTCGTTATTCCGTTTCAAAATAAAAACCAAATAACCAAACAAGCTTTGGTTATTTGGTTTTTATTTTGAAACGGAATAACGAAAGAACGAACCATACACGGATTCTCATCGTCCCTGTTGTCTTTATCTGCGTTATTTGGACATTTGGTTGCTCAAGTTGGACATATTTTTGTACTAGTTTAACAAACAGGAAGACATTTTTCCAACCATAAGGAACACTTGTCCAAGTATTAGGAAGAAAGACCACTGTCTATTTCACCAAAAGTTCCAACTACCGGTAGGTGTCTTTTTACCTTATGGACATACGGACCAAAATGTAAGGGAATGTGTTGTAGTACTTAATCAGTAAAAATAAAAACACCACCATGTGCTTGTATTTAGACTAGTGAACCCTTAAATGTTCAGTAGTCAGACAAGTCAAAATCACTTTTGACAAATTTTTTTGATTCATTATTCAGAAGAAGCACGATAAAATGCTTAATTATGTTTGTATGTTGATTTGTTCAACACATAAAGTTTTATTGAAGTTTGAAAAGTTATATCTAGCCGAACTTTAGGCTAATGTTAGGCTAATTGGTAACTCCAAATTGTCCCTAGGTGTGAGTGAGAGTGAAGTGTGAATGGTTGTTTGTCTCGTATGTGGTCCTGTGATGAACTTGAGACCCGCCCTGGTACCCCACCTCTTGCTGGATATGGGCACCAGTGACCCCCATGACCTGAAAAGGAAGAAGCCAGTAAAGATAACGGATGAATACATTCATTCATTCATCCAACCTTTATTTAAACAGATAAATCACATTGAGCCTCGAAGACTCGTTTACAAGTGAGATCTGTTTGGACAGACAATAAAAGTGGTGAAAAATGACACATAGGGTTTGTAGATGGAAGTTATATCTAAAAAAAATTGGATTAAAACGTTTTTTTCAACTATTGAGACCAATTTATTATAGTTTACCAGTTATATAATTTTCAGGTAATTACTTGAAGCCTCGTCTGACCCTATAGAGCTTGGAATCGTGACGTCAGCGGACCGGGATCGCGCAAAGCATCCCGGGACTTTCGGGCAAGGACGTGACCGGTGTGGTTTGCGTTAGTTGTAGTTGTGTGATCCTACGTGAAATACGCTGAAATGGTGACTGCTTGTTGTGTTGTGAACTGTCACAATGGTTCTCACGATCGCAGGGGGAGCCGTATTGCAAATGGAGTCCGTTTTTTCAGCTTTCCGGCATGGAAACAACACAGAGGTAGCTAAGCTAACAGAGACAAAGTGACATAGGTGTCTCCTGTTAAACGAACAAACATCACTTTCAGGAGTATTTCCAGACACATGTTTGTGTGTTCGAAGCATTTCGACACAGGTAAGGTGTAATTAAATAATATTAAACTTATTAACTGCTCATATGTAACACAGGATCGTTCACAAACAGCTAGCTGGCTAGCTAGCTAGCTAGCTCATCTAATCATGTTCTTTTATCTCTTCTTAGGCAAGCCAGCATAGGAATTCCTAGATTGTGATCCTGACTGGGTACCCTCTTTACATCTCAGGCACACCGAAGTCAAAACTATGGACACTGCCCGATTTGCCCGTCGGACCAAGAGACACCAATCAACCACATGGGTCAACACTGCACCTGCCACACCACCAGACTGGTTTCTGCCTCCATCTGGGTCGTCCATCGACTGGTCCTGTGCTGTGGCGTGGGGCAGGCTGCGTCACGCTCTGTGTTGTTTCCATGTGGGCTTAACTGGGCCGACTGATCCAGCTCGACTAATTGAACAGGTGTCGGTTTGATTGGCGTCTCTTCCGGTGCGACAGATCCTACCAGGGTGGACTCTGGACTGCTGTTGTGTGACTGATGAGAATCCCTCCGGGCGGTGACATTACTCCTGCTTTTATATAAGATTTGTGTGTGGAGTTTTAATCTAACCAGATTACAGCCAGAATAAAATAAAATAAAAGAATGCTGACTTCTTTGTTCAGAAATATGAAATTTGTATTACATTTTTAGAACTATGATTTTGTGGTTAATATTTTTACGTCATGCTAGTCCTGAGTAGCAAGACATGTATGTTTACAAATGTTTTTGTGTTCATTTAATTGCATTTTGTACTACCAGATGACTTGAATTTTGCACACATAAAATCACAATGCCACTTTGTGCCACTAATAATAATAATAATAATAATGTATTTTCCTGTCATCTGCGTATGTTTCCCATACACAGACGAAATTCGTCTCTGCATTTAACCCAACCACCTACCAGGTGGTGCAGTGAGCAGCCCGAAAGCGCCCGGGGAGCTGGAGAAATAGGTGTGCACTCATAGACACCCCAAGGTGGGTAGTGGCCGGGACGCGAACCCGCTAAGGGACTATTGCCATCCATCCATCCATCCATCTTCTTCCGCTTATCCGTGGTCGGATCGCGGGGGTAGCAGCCTAAGTAAGGAGGCCCAGACTTCCCTCGCCAGCTCCTCCAAGGCGTTCCCAGGCCAGCCGAGAAACATAGTCCCTCCAGCGTGTCCTGGGTCTTCCTCTGGGTCTCCTCCCGGTGGGACATGCCCGGAACACCTCACCAGGGAGGCGTCCAGGAGGCATCCTAACCAGATGCCCGAGCCACCTCAACTGGCTCCTCTCGATGTGGAGAAGCAGCGGCTCTACTCCGAGTCCCTCCCGGATGACTGAGCTTCTCACCCTATCTCTAAGGGAGAGTCCAGACACCCTGCGGAGAAAACTCATTTCAGCCGCTTGTATCCGAGATCTCGTTCTTTCGGTCACAACCCAAAGCTCATGACCATAGATGAGGGTGGGAACGTAGATCGATCGGTAAATTCCCCAGGCTCTGCTTCCTCAGTGGAAGACGTGCCAGTAGGATTGAGGAGGTCTTCGAAGTATTCCGCACACCGACTCACAACATCCCGAGTTGAGGTCAACAGCACGCCATCCCCACCATAAATGGTGTTGGTCGCATACCGCTTTCCCCCCCTGAGATGCCGGATGGTGGACCAGAATCGCCTCGAAGCCATACGGAAGTCATTCTCCATGGCCTCTCCGAAAGAAAGAAGAAAATGGATGGATGGATGCAAAAATATCACAAATAAATATTTAATAACGTCATTCTGACCACACTTTGTTCTCTTCATGGCAGTTTTACAAACCAGGAAGAAGTTAGACACTTCTGTTAGTATTATCTAAATATTCAGAATGCTAAAAATTCAAATGATGGGAAAAAGCTAAGTCAAAATCAGTTTTATACAGTTAGCCATAGTATTTTGAGATAGTTGTTCACCTTTAAATTGAATGTCTTTATAAACAAACAAACAAACAAACAAAAAAAATACCATTATAATAGGTACACAATCACTTTTTTATTTTATTTAACCAAAAAAAAGTTTGGGATTAAAAAAAAAGAGATTAAGCTAAATTAATTTTAACACTTCCCTTAGCTTAACAAAACCCTTCATATAATTTTTCATTCAACCTTTATTTAGGCAGGTTAATCCCATTGAGACTCAAGGACTCATTTACAAGAGAGACCTGGCTACAAACAAAGAATGATGACATCAGCAACAGTAGATTTTCCTTGGACAATCAACAATAGACAATCATAAGAGAGAAATAGTTTTTTTTATTAATTTTTTCAAACAAGTTAAAACAAAGATGTCAAAGTAGCAAAACGGAGAGATTATAAGGCAAATGTAGAAAATCAAAAACAGGAACATGTCTGCATTGGTTTTTGCCAGGATTCCAACAGATTCTTAGCCATTTAGAGAGGTCAAGGTCGAGAGCTTCAGATCTTTTTGTAAGATATTCCAGGAAGCAGGAGTGGAGTAGGATAGCTCAGTTCTCACTGACGGAACACTGCAGGTAATCATGTCCTGAGATCACACGCTGTAGCTGCACTCACGCAGAGACATGTAGGAGGAGATGTAAAAAGGCTGCAGACCAAGAAGTGATTTAAAGATGAAAATGTACCAGTGGAAGAGTCTGTGTGAAGTTAATGATGTCCAGATGAATACAGGGTGCAGTGGTGGGTACGATAATCACTGCCAGTTATGAATCTTAGTGTAAGGGGTTATGAGGAGGTCAATATTAATACTGACCTCTTTACCTTAATTAATTTAATTATTCAGATTGAATAGTAAATTCACGGATTCTGTTCTTTTTCAGTTTACCCAATGTTTCTGTGATCTTTATGATGGATAAATAAACAGAGCTATAGAGTGACAATGGACACGTTAACTTAGCTTGATATGTCAAAGAGACACTATCATTTATTTAAAATGAATCAACTAAATTAACACCATTACACTTGATTGACATGATTTCACTTTCTTTCAAATTAATACGTCAGCACACTTAAATTTAACACAACAGACTTCAATATTGGATGTTAACATATTTAGTCTGTGGGCTCTTCAGCTTAAAATAGTTTCCAGCTTAGAATTGAGGGAAAAAGATAGGAGGAAAGATTTAAGAAGAATTGGGAGGTTAAGAGAGGAAGTTTATCTTGCATTTATGAAACCAGATGACACTCTTCCGTACGCGTCCAGCTAAGATATCATCACACCTCCAGCAAGCAAACAGCTGCTCCTTTACCTTAAGACGTCCGCCTTGGTTCTGGTAAAGAGCTGTGGTCAACTTTAGACTGACGAGTCGTCGGTCCCGCAAGTCCAAGCTGGACTCCACGCGTGTTTACCTTGTCGGTGTCGGTGATACTCGCTTTCGTCGGCAGAAGTCGTGACAGTCGTGGCTTCTTGGCTCAAGATAATTTATTCCAGGAAGGAATAACAAAGTTTTTGAGCTTACGCTCGGAGTGGACCCATAACAACATGTTATCAGTCCCAGCTGGATGACGAGTCCTTAGCGCGTGACTGTTGGTCATTCAGCTCTTTGGAAAGTTCACATCATCTTTCGAAGCTCCCAGAAACTCTGAAGCGTTTCCGCACAGTTAGAACTTAAAAAGCAGGAACAAAGAGAGGAGTGAACTTGCCTTATCAGACCCAAGGTTACAGCCAGAGCAGAGAGAGATTTGTTTAGGGAAAGGCACAGCAAGCTGGAGCCCTTTCATGAAAAACACGGATTACTGTCCTCTGAGTTTCTAAACAAAACCGTCCGGTCTCTGTGACCCGAGACTGCACCTTTGACACAGCAGTGAACACAGTTTAAACTCTTACAGAATAACACAGCTTAAAAGCACACATCATGAAAATGACAAAAGTTATTCTTGATCACATCAGCCTAAAATCAAAGATAGAAATAGTCTCTGTTGGTGACTATATTTATCAGATTACAGCTAAATGAATGATTTTGTAGTAAATGTCTTGCTTTACTGAAAGGTCAGTAAAGGTCATCACTGGACAGTTCAAAAACCTTAGTTTGACCCTGGGTAGGTCCATTACATCTCCCCCCTTTTGGAAGCCATCGCCAGTCCTTGGGGATGGGGTCCAACACGAAAGGAAACCTTGAACTGTCTTTGATCTTGAAGTAATCCAGCAAGTGGAAAAGAAAAATCAAAAATTATAATCCCATAAAGTTTTTGGAAATTCCATACTGTTCGGAGGTAATCCCATTGCGAAAAGCTTTTAATCCTTTGGAAAACAAAGTCTGTTAACTCTTGGAAAACAAAGTCTGTGATCCCTTGGAAAACAAAGTCTTATAATCCACAGCGGTAATTCCATAGCAGTAATTCCACAACGATTAGTTTTGTTGATTGATCAGCAACAATTGTTTTCATAATCAGCATGTAGAGGGGATCCCTCGATTGACGCAGAGGAGGCGACCCTTGGATGGAGGTTGAAGACCAAGCGTTGGAGCTGCAGGTCCCACATCGAAGGTTGTTGGCTGGTTCGTTTCCAGTCAGTGCCACTCTGGTTCTATAGGCGTGTTTCCATCAAGGTTTCTAGGTGCGCATTATGAAGCATCGCATCAGAAAAGCTAAATGGAAACGGCATAATTCGAGTTAACTTCCTCTAAGTCGCTCTAAAGTTTATACGCTCGCTTGAGGTAGTTTTTGGGGAGTCGATTCAGAGCTGAGTCGGCTAAACGACAGATGGAAACAGATTAGCCGACTCAGTTCTGCCGCAGCGAACATTCACGTCACGTGACTGATCAGCTGTTTCCGCTCCGGACAACATGTAACATCGCTAAAACTAGTTGGCATGACAGAATAAATACAACTTGCCCGATAGCAACACATACCTGAAATATTCTCTCCATTTTGCCGAGATGTCTGTTTTCAAACGCTACTTCCTGTTTACTGTGGAAGTGCGTAACGCTGACGTCTGACGTATGGCGCTGACGTGTGACGTAATGACGCTGACGTCTGACGTAGAGACGCTTTGCGTGGCATTGCAGATGCGCTTCAAGCCAGTTTAATGGAAACACTTCTGATCCTCATAATTTTAATTTACATTTTAGCGAAATTTTCTAAAATTCGCTCAAAAATCGAATTTAAATTGGATGGAAACATAGCTTATGTGTCATGCAATTATGTGGTTTTTTAAGGTGGGCTTATGATTGGGATTTTACATTAAGCCTTACCTATATGCACCTGGTATGTAAGCTATCATGGTTTAGATCAGCTACAATTACCAATTAAGGGGTGGATCAATTCTGTAAAATTAGATATAGGGATCTATACCTATAAAATTTTGGAGGGCTTCTGTAACGAAGGCCTCTAATTCCAAACTATTCCTCCATTCATTACTTAGTTTAGGTTAAACTAAAATAAAAAAATGAAATATAGTTTGATCTAAATGTCTGTTGTCTTTTAGACGAACGACGTAGGATTTGGTATTCCTAATAAATTTTGAAGTCTATGGCGAGACTCATCAAAATGAATAGACAATCTAGAATAGAAACGATCGAATCGGTTCAATTTAGAAATTGTGAGGTCAATGTAGTTTATGGTACCTTGAGTAGCTTTAAACTACATTGACTCTTCGACGATTGAGATTTAACAAAACGAACTGCATGTTGGCATAGTTAAATCCATATCATTCATTAACCAATGTTAATACAAAACCTTTTTGGCTGGGAGTGTTCAGAACCAAACAATATCTCAACTAATGACAACAGTAATGACTAAACAACAAGGAAACAACGTTTCACTGCTTCGACACACTCTTGTCGTCAGATTCCAAAGTGCAACACACAAGAAAAACAGGTCTCAACTTTATGACCGAGGTCAAATTAAATCTCGTGGATTTAAACGGTTGTTAAGGTTAGTTTTTTGTTGTGGGTTTTAGGCTTAGCGTTTCTAAGTTCAAATTGGACAATGCGACTTATAGGGTGGGAATTATGGTAGTTTAAACCTGATTAGTTTATTTACTAACTTGTGTTTGGACGACCTTATTATCCCATGAAGTCGGTGTGTTTGTGAGATCTTTGTCTTTTGTGGAGTCATTGAACGCCTTGTAAGGTTTGATCTGATTTCGATGTACCCATTTAGCAATTGGCTCTTTGCGGCCTTTGCTGATTTTGATTTCGTAGACGACTGAGGACACTTTGTCTGTTATCAGATGAGGTCCAGTCCACCTGGGCATTAGTTTGCGGGCGAGAGTTCCGGTCTCGGACCCTCCTTTCCCGGTTGCTGGGGCGAACGTATAGTACCAGACTCTGTCTCCCACTTGGAGTTCATTATGAGAGGCCTTCTGGTCGTAGTACGCCTTGCGTCCTTCAGCGGATTTTTCCAGGTTTTTCTGGGCGAAAGCAAAAGTGTTTCTGAGGTGTACATTCAAATCTTTCATGTATTGTTGTGTAGTGTAGGCTGTCGCCATGGCGGCGTCGCCTGGTTGGTACAACAGGTGTAGAGGGAGAGTCATTTGTCGACCGGTCATCATCTCGAAGGTGTACCATGCACCATGATAGACAACATCCAACATATGCAGGGTGCTTGTATGAGCATTCATGTAGAGAATGTCACCGTAATCAATGGAGGGAAGGAAAGTCACAGATACAAGGCATTTCCTAGCATTCAGTGTGAAACATGATCTGTTTCTGATAAAGAAACCCAGTTTAACTTTCAGTTTCTTTACTAGGTTTTCCACGTGGAGTTTAAAACAGAGATGCAAATCGACCAGGATACCCAAATATTTATAGGAATCAACAAACTCAATAGGGACACCATTTGAGGATAAAATCAGAGGAAGAACTACTGGGACTGACTTCCTATTTAAGCATCCCTTTTGTTTTATCAGCATTTAAGACAAGTTTGAGACAGAACAAATCAGACTGGATGATGTCAAAAGCGGATTTCAAAAGCTGGAAAGCCTTAGCAACTGTTTTAGCTCAACAGTAAATAACTGGAAGAAGTACCGTTATGTTGAACACATTGCCTCTGATCGGAAAGATAGTTAGAAAACCAACCAATTGTGTGATCTGAGAAACCGATTTCTGAGAGCTTATGACACAATATGTTATGATCCACTGTGTCAAAAGCTTTAGACAGGTCTAAGAAAAGTGCAGCACAATAATCCTTCTTATCCAATGCTTCAACAACATCATTAAGAACATTCAGTGAAGCAGTCGTTGTGCTGTGTTGTTTCCTGAAACCAGATTGATGGAGAGGTAAGATGTTAAATGAGTCCAGATAATTTTTGATCTGAGAGTTTATCAGTTTTTCTAGAACCTTGGCTAAAATGCAGAGTTTAGAGATTGGTCGATAGTTGTTCAGTGAGGTGGGATCACCTCCCTTCAGCAAAGGAAGAACAAAGGCTGTTTTCCAAGCATCCGGAATGGAGTTTTGGCTTATGGACAGATTAAAGACGTGGGTCACAGGGACTGTGATGATATGAGCAGCCAGCCTTAAGAAATAAGGTGAAGTTAATCTGGACCTGCAGATTTTTTAGGATCAAGACCTTTTATAAGGTCCTCTATAACAACATCAACTACTACCTCATACATATACTGTGTACATTAACTCATACGCTGCTTTGCCACTTTGCAAATGTCAATGCTAGAAACCTTTAGTTTATTTTAGTTATACTTTTTATACTCTTTTTTTTATACTAGTATGCAAAAACTCAGGACAGTATTATGTTCATTAAATGTTTAATGTTTTAGTTTTAGAGTTGGTGTAAATTTTCATACTCTTATACCACTATGCAAAAAACTCAGGACAGTGTTAGTTTTACTATTTTATGCTTATGTCTATTATTATATGTTTCAGTGTTTCAATGTTTAGATGTTTACTGTTGCACCGAGGGACTGAGAGAAACGCAATTTCGGTCCTGTGTATGTCCTGTACAGTACATATTGCAGATCTGACAATAAAGTTGACTTTGACTTTGACTTTGACTTTGACTTTTAACAGTACTGTACTGTATACAGTATAATGTATTAACCATAAGAATTTTTACTAGACACATTTTTCTGTCTTATTGTCTCATAGTGACATAAACAGGCATTTTTGTGGTCTTCTTTCCTCTCATCGTTTTCACAATGAAGTCTCCTCCCTCCAATCAGCCACACAGCATCTTGATTGAATTTAAACCATGTTTTGTAAGTCTCTCTTGTCCTTTCCTTCCCAGGCACTCCTAAAGAGGCCTTCATGTGAGTAGAAATCTGTCAAACTCAACCACACATAAATAACCTTTTAGATATTTTTTTTGCTCTAACACAAGTGTAAACAGGCTCACATTATTCATAATATGATTCACTTTTATAGTTAAAAGTGCACTGACCAGTTTAGGCATCACTAATATACAGTTTTGGAAATGTTTCTTGTAATAATTTGATTGAATGGGAATTGATGCTTCAAATGCAACATTAACTGGTATATGCAAATTTTATATTTTTAGGACAAAATGTGCATCTTTGTTGAGAAATGGCTTAAAACGTGTCTGAGGTGTTCTCTCAGCCTTCAAACTTTCTATCTGATGGGAAGGAAGTCATATTAACAGAGACTCCACCTTACCTCCCACAGAGCTCAAAGGATCTATTGCTAGTTTTCCAATACCGCATGCATGCTGCATGCTTTGACTAGTTTGAACTGCTCAAAATAGGGTCCTAATGTAATGGCTCAAAGGGCAGTACAGTATACTTCCAGAAGTACTTTTGGTATTCTCTTTTTCTCGTTTTACATCTAATGGTTTAAAAGTGTTACAAGTACTGTAGTATAATTACCATTATCATTTCAGAGAGTTTCAGCTGAAAGAGAGACAATGCAAGAGTTAGATTAATCCATCTGGACCTTTTAATCTTCTAAGATACATTAGAATTTCCTTTTCCCCTGAATGAATAGAGGAGACTCAGACAGCAACATGTACAAAGCAGGAAGCCAAATTAATTATGAGCACCTATTTTTCTCTTTTGTCTGTGCACAGAATTTTACACGGTTTTTAGAATATTTTATTTAAATAGCAGAAAAGTTGTGCAGGTTTCAAAAAAGTAAAGCCAGTGCGAGTTCGGCGTCTTATTGTGTCAGTGTTGGAAAAGGTGATATTCTTTGAAAAGAGGAATAATAGATTCTTGAAGTTAAAAGCACACAATGCACCAATAGCATTTTAGTGGAAACCCAAATTGAGTAAAGCTGTCTTGAGCTCAGCAATAACTGAACCACATAGTCATTTAGTAATTATTTTTTGTAGCTGCAGAATTGAATTGTTTAAAAATATGTTCAGAATTACTTTACAAAATTATGATAAATGACTGTAAACCTAGTACTGTAAATCTGCCAAATGTGGTCCTGGCATCATGACATGGTTGAAGCCTGTCCTGACAGATCTCCATGTCTGAGCTTTTAACCCAGACTTTACTGCAATGTATATATAATATAAATATGCTAATTAAGACAGCATATATCTCTGAAAATAAAAGGAAATAAATAGCATACAGTATTGCCCTACTTACTATTGTAAATGACAGCACTGCATTAATGTGACTGGAGATAATGACAGTGGACTTCAAAGTCTCCTTTAAGTCTAACCACGGTTGCATTACCGGTAGATAAAAACAAAAGGAAAAGTCTGAGCTAATTGGATCCATTAAGGAATAAGGATATAATAAATATCTTAAATTATAAAACTTCTGTGAACTATTTTTTTCAAGCAGAAAAGGCAAATTATTTTTGTGGCATTGTCTAACTTTATTTACAAGGAAAGTGTCTTTTTAACAAAGACAGGGAGCAGTGCAGTTTGAAATGGTACATCCATACCTCTATGTATCTACAATGTGAGTAAATTACAGTAAATAAAAACAGGAAAGCAGAAGAAGGGAATGGAATAATTTAAGTAAAAAATAACAAATTAGGTAGTACATCTTTGCTCCTGTAGTTTTTGTTTTAACTTTTTTTTGCGCATACATATTACACCCAGGGAGTGGTGGTGCAGAGGTGAGAGAAGGTGCGCTTGTGAGCAGAAGATAGCCAGTTCAAGCCCTGGTACCGACAACATCAAACATGGGATAAGTGAAGCAGTCACACCTGTCTCCTCATTTGCCCCACTCTGGGCCCTTGAGCAAGGCCCTTACCCCCACCATCTGCTTCCCCGGGCACCCTAGATAGCAGCTCTCTGCTCCACACGGAGGGCTGTGGTAGCTCGGTGGTCTGTGGTTGTCAGGAAGGGCATCCGGCGTAAAAAAAAAAAACACAATTGCCAAGTCTTTGTGCGACTTAGTTTGCTGTGGCGGTCCCTGATGAAGGGAGAAGCCGAAAGAAGACACTGCACACCCACGCTACGGGTATGACCGCGACACACTTTTGGAGTTTTGTGTGTCACTGCCTTGTTATCATGCCATCCTGCCATCAGGGTTCAGTTCCTGCCCCCATTCCAGCCTCGGGCTCAGGCTCCGGCCAGTCATGGTGGCCATCTCCATGATCCTCCATCTGTCTGCAAGCCACAGACTGAACTCTACGGAATAGTTTGATTCCGCAGCAAAATGGATGTTCTGTGTCTGCTGAAGCCAGATCTGGAAGGCAGTCATCGTCCATTGCTGTGCTTATTATCATCATAACAGGACCATGCTGCTAATAAGACCATGCTGCTAACAGTACCATGGTGCTAATGGGACCATGTTGCTTAGAAAACCTCATTGCCAGTGCCAACAGAACCACTCTGCTAATAGGACTATGCTGCTAACAAAACCACATTGCTAACAGTATCATGCTGCTAACAGAACCACACTGCTAATAATATCTTGCTGCTACAGAACCACATTGCTAACAGTACCATGCTGCTAATAGGACCATGTTGCTAAGAGAACCTCACTGCCAACAGAACCACACTGCTAACAGTACCACATTGCTAACAGTATTGCTGCTTACAGAACCCCACTGCTAACAGTACATTGCTGCTAACAGAATCACACTGCTAACAGTACCACGTTGTTAACAGTAGCATGCTTCTAATAGGACCATGTAGCTAAGAGAACCTCACTGCTAGCAGTACCACATTGCTAACAGTACCATGCTGTTAATAGGACCATGTTGCTAAGAGAACCTCACTGCCAACAGAACTACTCTGCTAACAGTACCACGTTGCTAACAGTACCATTCTGCTAATAGAACCATTTTGCTAATAGGGCTGCTGTAGATGTATTTCTTTTTCACTTTTGGCGACTTGTTTTTGTATTTTTGTTGCATGCTTTGTATGTGTTGTTTTTTGGTGAGTCTAGATGGTTCTTCTCGTCCTGAGCATTTCATTGCGTTGTTGACTTTGTGTGACCGGCATATGACAATAAACCTAAACCTAAAGGCTTCCAATTGTAGATCTTAGGTTTTTAAGAATGTCAGTGTCTTGTCTGTCTGTCTGTCTGTGGGTTGAGTAACTGAACATTTGCCAACTGTGAGGCTTTAGAAATGGTTTTGCACAGCTATCTGTTCTATCTTCTACAGCTATCTGTTCTTGACAGACAGTGCCGTTTATTGAATTGTCATTACCACAGGGCCATTGTACCTTCCCACCAGATGTTACTGTAACTAATGAGTAGCTGAGTTCACTTTATGAGGTTAAAGTTGATACCTTCTGCTACCTCAGACGTCCAGTCACACCCCTTCAAGCACAAAGGGTCAACTGTAATCCTCTGAACATTTCTTTGTGCAGTTTCACATTTGGTGTAAGTATGTGGAGAAGGTGCATGTGTATTTTCTCAGGTCTCTTCAGCATGTCTCATTTAACAACCTTGACCCCTCTCTCATATGCTTTGTGTGACTGAATACAAAGACAAAGTACAATAAAAGAACATGCTGTCACAGCTTTATGCTATAACTTAGTGTGCTATAGGGGCTTATTTTCATTTTTTCTAACATGTCCTGCTTGGCTAACTACTAATCTAGCTGTCCTTTTCCTTCCATCTCTGCACACTTTGCCCTGTGTTTAAGTAGAGATATTGTCTAACTCACCTCTCACTTGTTGTGGAAGCAGTGATCACTGGACTGGCCATCTATAATCAAGTAAAAGTTTCTCAAGCCATTTAAGAAGAAGAACAGTGTGTACCTGGTAAACTAAATGGTTTTTTTTTTTTAGAAACAGTCACATGTATTATACTGTAAACTTTTGATCAATGTCATTTTTTATTTTTTTATTTTAATCTTCCCAGCAGCAGCTGTTTCAAGCTGTAGACCAGTTTAACTGCATCTGAGCCAAACACAAAGTCATTAGTCAAAGGGCAATGGGGCATTGGGGAAAAAAAATGGTTCAACATCACCGTGTGAAGTCTGTGAATTAACCATTTAAAAAGTTAATTTAATAATAATTCAATATGTTGTATTATGAAGTGGGTAAAGATAATAGATGGATGGATGGATTGATTGAAAAATATTGCATTATATGCAGTTTATCACATAATATACTGTATATGATATACACACACACACATCGTGTTGTATATATCGTGATTATTCAGACTGGACTGACTTTTTTTCCTTCCTGTAGAGGGTTTAAAGTCTTTGTTTCAGATGTTTAGAGAAGTTGAAATTAGAAGAACTGAGGTGAATCAGGCATCTGATTATGATGCCTCCTGGATGCCTCCCTTGGAGTTTTTTTTTTTGGGCATGTCCCAGTGGGAAGAGGCCCCAGGGCATACTCAGAACTCGCTGGAGGCTTCTCTGAAACATCTTGGGATCCCACTGGAGGAGCTGGAGTATGTTGCTGGGGAGAGGAATGTCTGTTTCTCTCCTGGACTCGTTGTCTTCGTGATCTGACCACGGATAACGGTAGAAGATGGACATGGAAATGGGAATTATTAAAATCTGGAATGAAAATCATAGTACTCCATGTCGTGCTTATTTTCTTTTTTCTTTCTGTGCTTCGGTGAAGACAGATGTGCCCTCTTCTGCTCCATGCCCCCGCTTCCCTGCTTTGCTCTCTTTCATCTGGTGAACCCTTTAATGAGCCTCTTTTTTTCCTGCATACCTTCCTAATTCGAAGGATTTTGATCGACTGGTCTCTCAACAAAATTGATCAACTTCTCCCGACAGGAAGTCCGGGTAAGGAGGACACTCTTACCTCGACGGAAACAAATTGGATTCATGATGACAACAGGATTCTGTTGTTTAGGTTGGTGCAATCTGGATTGCCTATAAATTGGTGTGGATGTGTCGATGCTTGGCAACACTCAGACTGAATTATGTGGAGCTGCGTCAAGAGAGCTGGAGCAGGCTGTTATCAGGACTGTGAACTTTCTGGCAACACCCATGAACGGTGGGAATAATCTTGGAGAAGCTGTAAGCTCGACTTTCGTCGTAAGGAATCAATTCGGCTGTTTGGAGTCACCATCAGAGAAATGTACCAGCGAGACTTTAAAGTCCAACACCCACCATGTTTTCAAATTACATCGCCATTAATATTTATTAGTTTATTTAAAAATAATACAGGAGCGTTTATTTATATTGTAGAGAAATAACGCTAAATGTGTTATTTCATGATTTATAGCAGATTTTAGCAGAAGCTCCAGGAAAAATCTGCTCCTCTCCATATATGGGCATTCACATGGGCATTCACGTCACTAAAGTGACGCCTTGGAGTTACAGGCGGAGTTATAATAAGCATTCATCAACTTCCATGACCGTTGCTCTGAGCGAGGAAAAGAAAAAGCGAAGCATTTTTAAATATTCCCTAAAGCTGCCTGTTGATTAATCCTGCTGTTGCTCACTCATGTCTATCATATCGGGGCGGCCGTGGCGTAGTGGTAATGGCAGTCGTCCCCCGATCGGAAGGTTGGCGGTTCGAATCCCGGTTCTCCACACCATGTGTCGTTGTGTCCTTGGGCAAGACACTTAACCCCGAGTTGCTCCCGGTAAGACTGGAAAGCACCTTACATGGTAGTCTGTCGTTACTGGTGTATGAATGTGTGTAGCATTCAATGTGTGTAGCGCTTTGAGATTTTCACTAATGAAAAGCGCGTTATAAATTGAATTAGGGCTGCAACTAACGATTATTTCAATAATCGATTAATCGGCCGATTATTTTTTCGATTCATCGATGAATCGGCAAAAAAAAAAAAAAAGGAAACAAGTTTTAATTATCACCTCTTTATTCCAAAATTTGACTGACATATCAAATCGCACAAAAAACAGGTTGCTACTTGACTATTCTGTTAGTAAAATATTGAATAATTAAAAAATAAAGTTAGTCAGCTTCAATAAAAAATAAATGTACACAAACATATATACAAATGTATGATTTATACCTGCACAAAATGTAGCTACTTTGTAAAATGTGTTTTTGAGGGACAAGTGTAACCTGGATTAAAGGTGTGGATTGTTTTAACCTGGATGGGGCAGCTGTGGCTGAGTTGTTAGAGCAGTCGTCCTCCAATGCAAGAGTTGGGGCTTGGAATCCACCAGCAGTCACATGCCTAAGTGTCCATGGGCAAGACACTGAACCCCATGTTTGTGCCCCATTGGTGTATGAATGTGAGCTAAAGCTCTGATTAGTCTCTTTAGAATGATTTGTTCTTTGTAATCTAGTAGAGTGCTGTATGAATGGGTGAAAACAGTCTCTGCTCTCTTTCCTCCTCCCTCGCTCTGTTCAGAAGCGCCACACACGCGCAGGCGCAGCACGCTGACGCTGCAGTTTTTTTTTTTCAAACTTTATTCAGTCAGGCTCAGCCAGCTTTGACAAAGCTTCACCGGTGAACAAAACAGCTCCGCGGCGCCGTGAAAGATGCATAATCGCGCGATACAACGAATCGATGATGAAATTCGTTGCCAACACTTTTAAAAATCGATTTTTATCGATTTTATCGATTCGTTGTTTCAGCCCTAAATTGAATTCATTATTATTATTATTATTATATTCTGAGCGAGCATCCACGTAGACATACTAGTTTAATTCGCTTGATCGCGACAAATTCATTCATTTCCGCATCGGCTTTTTATTCTCTCCCCCCGTGACCAGACAGGTCGGGAGTACAGAAAAGGCAGCCGCGCAGCGGAGCTCTGCGCGCGTGCTCCCCCGTGCTCCCCGCAACAAGGCTGGGACGGAGCAGAGCCCTGAGTCGGCACGAATTCGGAACTTCAAAGGTGACCAGCAGAACGGGGAGCCAGAGACGCGCGGCTTGCTCCTCTGGGCAGAATGAGAGCAGCAACGGTCCGCAGCGGTGTTATAAAATAAATAATAAATAAAATCAGAGCGCTGGTCCATATGTACACACAAATGCACCAGGAAATATGCAGTTTTAACTCCCACTCTCTCTCATAAACCTCCATGGAAACTCACTCCTGCCTTCTGCCTTCTGGGTGGAGATGTAACAAAAGTCACATGACACTTCGGCACTCTTCGGCCAGGTTTCCGGATTCATTCGGGAGTGTTTTTTTTTTTTTTTTTAACCCTCGCCTGGCCCAAATGCAAAAATGAAAATAGACATAATATTAAATTACAGTTCATTCATTCATTCAACCTTTATTTATACAGGCTAGCCTCGTTGAGTCACGGGGACTCATTTACAAGAGGGACCTGTCTCACTCACACCAAACAACCATCCACTCTCACACTCACACCTAGGGTCAATTTAGAGTCACCAATCAGCCTAACAAGCATGTTTTTTGGTCTGTGGGAGGAAACCGGAGTACCCGGAGGAAACCCACGCATGCACGGGGAGAACATGCAAACTCCACCCAGAAAGGCCCCGGACCGGGATTTGAACCGGCAACCTTCTCGCTGAGAGGCAGCAGCTCTACCAGTTGTGCCACCGTGCTGCCCAGTAATTGTCCTATCCACCTTATTCCTAGCCCCCATGATGCCTTGCGCGAATTATGTGTACGACTTCCGCCTGAAGTGAGCGCAGCAGTTAAAGCCCAGTCTACTGGATGTGTATGTTTCACGTTTGTTTTTTTGTTTTGTTTATTTCTAATTAATTGCAATGGTTACTTGGTGTTGGGTTAGTGGGTGTTCCTGTCGGGTAGACGTTTGTTCAAAGCGCAGTTTTCACTTCATCCCAAAAATAATTAAACGTGAAGGATTTATCTCCATCGGACGAGCTGACAGCTGCCCCTCCTCTGCTCGGATCTGCTCTCGAAGACGTCGTGTTCAGATCACGTTTTCTCCGGTAAAAAAAATATTCTACATAAATCATTTTGTGAAACAATTTCAGAACAATGTGAGAGTATAACTGTCCGTGTGTTGGAGCTGTTTTTTTATTTTTTTCTTCATGATTTAGCACCGTCTACTAGCTGTGGTTAGCTTAGCATGTAGCGTTAGCATCTGTTAAAGTATTTACTAAACAAATCTGTGGATAAATAATATAAACACATGTGTGTGTGTAATACATTTGCAGTACATACATATACTGTGTGTATGTGTATACTGTATGCACACTGTATATACAGTATATACATACATACTGTACATACATATACTGTGTTGTTTGTACTGTTTTGATTGCAGGTCCCTGTTACTCTCATGTGAATAAAGCAGTGGGATGCTGTCTGTACAGAAAATA
Organism: Garcialebias charrua; assembly: GCA_038048925.1. NCBI lineage: Eukaryota > Metazoa > Chordata > Actinopteri > Cyprinodontiformes > Rivulidae > Garcialebias > Garcialebias charrua. The sequence continues at coordinate 44,860 of JBBPBX010001185.1, read as the reverse complement.
TTCCATAACACAAGTTCATCTTTTGGTTATTACTACATTTGTTCTATTGAAATATTTATATTTTCAGGAAGGCCTGCACACAAGTCAAACACAGACTGGTCTCCCACACTGAAGTTGACAGACACACTTACTCTGAGACGCAGGAGCAGAACAGCAGGTAATGACACAAGCACCTGGCACAATAATTCAAAAATATTAAAGTATATCTATGATAAAATTACTGAAATCAATATAAAACTGAACATACAGTATATCTTTGTGAATGAGTAAAAATTTTAGGAGCAATTGTATTTATTTTTTCTACTTTGAGTAGCAAACTTGGTCTTATTTTACACTTTGTGATGCAAACATGACAGTTTATTCTTCTTCTTTTTTTTTTAAGGTACAGACGAGTGAAGGGCCAAGTTCCATCGTCTTGGATTCCGGAGGGGTTTGCTGCTTGCTCCAGTCGTCCAGTGGTCGTCCAGCGGTCGTCCAGTGGTCGTCCAGCGGTCCCACATGATGAATCTGTTCCAGTTTGTTTAAAATCAGAAACTGCCCATCATTTCTTGTTGAGTGTTTTTTTTATCTGGTATTTATTCTGGTATTTATTCTGCAGCCAATCATTTTCATTAAAAGACATCAAATTACCCACAGTTCTCATATTGTATTCAGTTTCAACTGTTTTTAGTTTATAATTATAGCTTTTATTCTGAACTTTTATCAGTCTCCTCCTGGAGGAAGAACAATACAGCAACATGCATGTTTTTAAGTTTTGTACTTGTCAATAAAAAACTAAACTGGTAAGTTGCCAAAAAACAATTACTACATCTATGTTTTTTTATTTGCAGTAGAACTTCTCATTAGACATTAAACAACGTATCTTATTGAAATAAAGAAGGTGAAACTTAGTGCAACTGTTTTATTCAAACTAAAGGAAAGCACACGTTCATTTAGCAATGCCTGTTTCACAGCAACACCAAATGTATTTCAGACGCAGATTTATTTATAGAAATTATATTTTCACTCATTTGTTGCTGTGGTACATAACTGCACACAAACTTCTGGACCAACTGGAGCGTCATCAATCCCTGGACCAACTGCTTCATCCATCCCTGGACCAACTGCTTCATCCATCCCTGGAACTCACCTTATGCAGAAATATGACAGAAAGGAGGAAAGTAAAAGTACAGTATACAAACATCAGGGTTCATTTATGAACACAAACACACACCTAGATTATATATATATATATATATTAAACACACACACCTAGATTATATATATAAATAAGTACACACACACACATCTATATTATAT
>JBBPBX010001185.1:3204-27615 GCA_038048925.1 Garcialebias charrua | reverse complement strand
TGTGTTCCAACTATAGGGGGATCACACTCTTAAGCCTCCCTGGTAAGGTCTATTCAGGGGTTCTGGAGAGGAGGGTCCGTCGGATAGTCGAACCTCGGATTCAGGAGGAGCAGTGTGGTTTTCGTCCTGGTCGTGGAACACTGGACCAGCTCTACACCCTCAGCAGGGTCCTGGAGGGTGCGTGGGAGTTTGCCCAACCAGTTTACATGTGCTTTGTGGACTTGGAGAAGGCATTCGACCGCGTCCCTCGGGGGGTTCTGTGGGGGGTACTCCGGGAGTATGGGGTACCAGGCCCTTTGATAAGGGCTGTTAGGTCCCTGTACGACCGGTGTCAGAGCTTGGTCCGCATTGCCGGCAGTAAGTCAGGCTCGTTTCCGGTGAGAGTTGGACTCCGCCAAGGTTGCCCTTTGTCACCGATTCTGTTCATAACTTTTATGGACAGAATTTCTAGGCGCAGCCAAGGTGTTGAGAGGATCCGTTTTGGTGACCTTAGAATCGCTTCTCTGTTTTTTGCAGATGATGTGGTCCTACTGGCTTCATCAGTTCGTGATTTACAACTTTCACTGGAGCGGTTTGCAGCCGAGTGTGATGCGGCCGGGATGAGGATCAGTTCCTCCAAATCCGAGGCCATGGTCTTGAGCCGGAAAAGGGTAGCATGCCCTCTCCGGGTCGGGGAGGAGGTCCTGCCCCAAGTGGAGGAGTTTAAGTATCTCGGGATCTTGTTCACGAATGAGGGAAAACTGGAGCGTGAGATCGATAGGCGGATAGGTGCAGCGTCCGCAGTGAAGCGGGCGCTGTACCGGTCTGTCGTGGTGAAGAGAGAGCTGAGTCAAAAGGCAAAGCTCTCAATTTACCGATCGATCTACGTTCCCACCCTCATCTATGGTCATGAGCTTTGGGTTATGACCGAAAGAACAAGATCTCGGATACAAGCGGCTGAAATGAGTTTTCTCCGCAGGGTGGCTGGACTCTCCCTTAGAGATAGGGTGAGAAGCTCAGTCATCCGGGAGGGACTCGGAGTAGAGCCGCTGCTTCTCCACATCGAGAGGAGCCAGTTGAGGTGGCTCGGGCATCTGGTTAGGATGCCTCCTGGACGCCTCCCTGGTGAGGTGTTCCGGGCATGTCCCACCGGGAGGAGACCCAGAGGAAGACCCAGGACGCGCTGGAGGGACTATGTTTCTCGGCTGGCCTGGGAACGCCTTGGGATTCCCCCGGAGGAGCTGCTCCAAGTGGCTGGGGAGAGGGAAGTCTGGGCCTCCCTACTTAGGCTGCTACCCCCGCGACCCGACCCCGGATAAGCGGAAGAAGATGGATGGATGGATGGATGGATATTTAATAATAATAATAATAATAATGAATTCCATTTATAATGCACTTTTCATTAATAAAAATCTCAAAGTGCTACAAAGTGTAACAAAGCAAAGATCAAAATAAAACAAGTGATAAAATCAAATAAAATCAATAATAATATCGACTAAGATCAAAGATAAAATCATGTGGATGCAGATTAGGCTTGCTTAAAAAATAAATAAAATAAAACAAGTGATAAAATCAAGTAAAATCAATAATGATATCAGCTAAGATCAAAGATAAAATCATGTGGAGGCAGAATAGGCTTGCTTAAAAAGAAAGGTCTTTATGCTGCTTTTAAAGTCAACCAGTGACTGTGGAGCTCTCAGGTCGTCAGGGAGGGAGTTCCACAGGTGGGGGGCAGCCACACAGAATGCTCGGTCTCCCATGGTCCTCAATTTTGTCCGAGGAATATGAAGGAAATTACTGTTCTGTGTTAAAGCTCATATAATTACACTCTGTAAGCAGAAAAAATATACACCGAGTGGTTTCGAAGCTATTTATAACATAAACAGAAATAAAACGAATGCTAACAGAAGAGTCCGTCTCTCAAAACACGAATAAAAAATCGCATTTTATCTCAAATGCTTCATCCAGGCCAACAGCTAGTACATTAAAGCCTTATTAATTAAACTCTGTAAGCAGAAAAAATATACACAGAGTGGTTTCGAAGCTATTTATAACGTTATAAACAGAAATAAAACCAGAAGCTAACTGAAGCGAATGCTAATAAAAGATTGTTTTTTTATTTTTTATCTCAAACATCTAATAAAGCTACTCACTTGTAAACGTCCATACTGTGATTACATTCTGTAAGTTTCAGAAATATCCACAGAGCGGTTTCTGAGCTATTTATAACGTTATAAACAGAAATAAAACCAGAAGCTAACTGAAGCTAATGCTAATAAAAGATCTTTTTTTTTATTTATCTCAAACACCTAATAAAGCTACTCACTTGTAAACGTCCATACTGTGATTACATTCTGTAAGTTTCAGAAAAATCCACTGAGTGGTTCTTGACTTATCTTGCAAACAAACAGCTAAAGGGCGAGGCATAGCTCCGCGCTGGAGCGAGCGCCGCGCCACGCCGTGTGAGCGCCGCTGCACAAGCCTTTGAACGCTCGCGCAAACGCGCCAAGCTCAAATTTTACGACCGCTCACGCGCGCGCGTTGTCTCACAATAAACTGCCCTGGTGGCGGACTGTTTTGTATGACACACAAATGTATTAAATATCCCTTCTTCATCGCTGAACTGGACTTTTCTTTTGTTTTTTTGCCAAAAGTCAAGTGATCGCTTGAAGCGGTCACCATTCACTTCCTCCTCCGATGAGGAGGAATGAATGAACTTGTCACGAGTGAACTAAACTCATGTCCAACGTGGATGCGCAGGTTCTAAACATTTCCTGGTGTGCTTGTCTGCTGTGTGGGCTGAAGGACCAGCGCTCCCTGTTTTAATTTTAAATTTTAGGACTTTTTTATTAACATATAAACACAGAACAAAGCTGCGCAGCCCTCTGCCTTTCCCGACCTGTCAATCAAATCAGTAGGCTGTCAGCAAATGACCAATCAGCGACCTCAATTTGTCCCGTAGGTAAACGCTCCGCCCTGCTTCTGCTCAAATGACATCAAGTATTTGGAGCGAAAATGTTGGAGCCACACGCTGCTTCACGCTGAGCTCTGCTGTGAACCCCCCACGCGCAGCACACGCGCGTGGCGCGGCACTCGGCGAGGCGCTTGGCGAGGCGCTCGGCCCAGCGCGGAGCTTTGCCTCGCCCTTAAGAAACACAGAGCTAAAAGAAGTTGTGACGGTTTTACAAAAGTTTATTTATTAAAAAGGGGTGCCAGCCAGGTATCCCTCCTGACAGTTAGGATTAACAATTATGAATTACTTTTGTATTTTTTTTTTTTTAACCTGTCACACAAGGACCATCCACATTAATGGTGTTGACCCTTTACAACTTGAATGACAAAAAAACCCCAACAAAACATCTTTTTTCTTTTACACAAAAAACAAACAAAACATCATCCACATCATTTCTCTTTTTTTTCTTTCAGGTTTATATTTTTAAATGTCCATAAACAAAATAAACACAAATCCCCCCCTCAAAAAAAAAGTTCTTAAAGTCTTTTTTCTTGTCTTCCACAATCAAACAGGTCAAGGCTCCCATATATTTACTGCTCCCATATATTTACTGCTCCCATATTTTACTGCTCCACAGCAAGAGCTGTGGAATAACAAAAGCAATAATCAGGCCCAAGTGCCATTTAAATGCTCACAATAAAAAACAGGAAAAAGAATAAATAGACTTACAGGTCTCAGATAAAGCAGAATCAGAAATCCATAGGTTGTTTTTGTTTTTGTCATCTGTAATGAACAAATGTAATATTTTGAAATCACTATGGGGCATAACTGATTAATTTTTAGTAATATTAAATATTTAATTCAGGGACTTACGAATAATGAACTGGGTGACGTCACACGCTTCCAGGATCTCCGGATTCACGGCGGAGAGCGCACAGGAGTAGATGCACGTTTCCTTTTTGTTTGTTTCTGTCGGTCCACGGTGATGACTTCCAGCAGGAAGTGAAGGGAACAGGCGAGGGATTGCACAACCTCGGATTAAAGTTTAATTGTTTGCCCAGAGATGCAACACTAGTGGAATCCTTGACTCTCTGGTCTGGAGAGAAACTGCCATCTTTTAACTGGAAGGGTAAACGAGCTTGAACAGTGGAGCAATCAGGTGAGTTCACAGCTGTGATCCAGGTGCGTCTTTAAGTGTGGCAGGATGGGAGGGGCCAAGGGAGAACAAAAAGTAATGAGAGCAGCTCTGAAAATGAGCAGGCTGTCACACATCCCCCCCCTTGAGAGGTCCCGAACTAGTAAGGGAGAATACAAGTTACAATTTGATTTCACACACATTTTTCATACTCTCCAATACCACAATTATTTTGCCAATAAGTCAGAAGAAGGGAAGTCATGGAAATCTTCTTCATCACTTTCTTCATTGAATATGTCTAGAATTTTTTGGGCGCTGTGCGTTGTCCACTTCCTCTGCTGTAGGATAGCAAGGTTTGAGTTGTGATATATGAACCACACGAAGGTCTTCACCAGTGTCCTCCAACACAACCTCATAATTGATAGGGCCAGTCCTTCTTGTTACACGATAGGGACCCTTCCATCGTGGGGCAAGTTTGGCTGTGAATGACTGGTTGGCTTTGGACAAGGGGTGAGAACGGAACCACACCCTATCTTTCTCAGCGAAGTAACCATCTCTTCTTCCACGATCATAGTTTCGTTTTTGTCTTTGTTTGGCCCTTGTCTGGTTAACATAGGCAACTCGTCGAAGCTCAGCGATTGCTGAGAAAAAGGCAAGCTGTTGAGGTTCATTTGACCAGGAAGCACATTCTTTTAGAAAACTGTATTGTTGCTTTCTGTTGAACTTGAACCAGTAACGTTTTTCAGAAACATCAAACTGCAGACCAGAGAGGGAAATGAAATTAAGTCCAATGACTGCAGGGAACGTGAGGTGATGAGCAGACAGGATAACACAAGGTAAGTTTATGGACTGGTTTTGTAAGCTAATGGTGATCTCACTCCATCCCAAAGGTTGTCGTCCTTCTCCATCTGCTAAATATAAAGGTCCTCTCGTCCAAGGTTTAAGTTCTCCATTTAGTCCATTCCACACCTTCTCATTTAGCAGTGTATAAGAGGAACCCGTGTCCAAAATTGCAGGTCCTTTCCAGGAATGTATGCTGATAGGAACTATCAACTGGTTTGGTAAGGAGTTTGTTGAGGATGTGGCAGAAGACAGTGTTAGTCAGGCAAATGACTTGTATGGAATTATTTTTTTGACAGATCATGTACTGAAGTACATTTTAACTGTAAACCATTAACTAAAGTTTTGAATGAATGTGCCCATCCATTTAAGAAGTCCCATGCTTTAGAAGCAAGAGTCCACAGAGTTGATTTTTCAGTCTCTGAACCTTGACAGAAAGGTTTCCGGGATCCAGCGCCAAGAACACTTTTTGAAAGACCTCAAAGCTATATTTGAGATTCTTGGGGTATTTCAGGTCCAGAGCATAGGCTAGTCCCAACAGATAACAACAGGCTCTGCTGAGATCTCCAAGGTCGTTAAGGACAGTAATGCCCTCAATAACAATACCTACATCAGTAGGTGTGACTGACCCCTCCTGGTCGTGCACAAGGTAGATCTTCAAGACCTCTTCTGCCAAAGCCTCCTGAATGCAGACAGAGTCCTCCTGTAGAATGGATGAAAGAACTTAATTAAAAAAGGGCAGTATTATGCGTTTTCCAGGCACATAGTGCCATTTTATAGCATAATCAAGTAACTACTGTATGTTAACTTCAGTTTTATATATGTATATACACACACACATATACATACTATATATATATATATATATATATACATATATATATATATATATATATATATATATATATATATATATATATATACACACATACATACAAAACCTACAAATGTAATGTCCAGAAAAGCTTTCCACAAGTCCACTCAGAGAATGAGCACCAAGAACACAAAAAACAGTCCCTCTGATACATTGGTCAAGTTGAGAAACATAAATTCCCTCCTTCTCTAATGTAACGGGATCTTTTAGAAGGGGCTCCATAATAGTTTCATAGCCAATTTTTTTTAACATAATTTGCTTTATAATAATAATAATATAATAATAATAATCATTTTATTTAAAAGCGCCTTTCATGACACCCAAGGACAAAGGAGAGCCAAGTGAATTGATGTCAGCTGTGACCTTAGTTCAGATGGTATATCAGGAAGTACCCAGTACACACAGCAGTGACTTTGTGGTTTTTTTTTTTTGGAAGTTCCAAGTGGATTACAAACTTCAAAGTCATCCACATAAAGAATAAGGGAAATATTAAAGTCTTCAGTAGCAAAAAGTTTGTTTAGCTTGAAATAGTTTCCATCATGAGAAGATGCCAGCTGTGAAGTGTTTGAATGTTTAGTCATTTTGTTAACAGTCTCTTCTTTACTCAACAAAAGCTGTAAGGATTGAAGAATGGGCACATACTGAAAGGTGCAGTTATTTTCTTGGTCCAAAACATACTCTACTGGTTCAACAACACAAAAGTTTTCCTTGAAATATTTCTGCCTTTTAAATTTTGAGGAAAAGAGACCATCAGGACCAAGGGCTGCACCTAAAAGATTATAGTTACACAGTTTTTCTGCCAATTCACTAACAACAGATTGATCAACAGTGCAGTTATTCTGAATGAGAACATCTCTTATTGACTTTGGAATATTCTGAATTGATGAGGTGCATATAAAATGGAGCTGTTCCACCAAGTAATCAATACATCTGCCAGAAACATTATACAGTAAATGCTTTCAAGTTTTAACAAGAGCACACCTACATTTTTTTAAAGTTTCATCTGAAGTTTCCCTTTGGCTGCCCAACTTATAGGTGTCATCTATGTCCTGATGAGAAGTGTCCCCTTTGATGCAGTCTCGTATTTGCAGAGTTTACACTGCCATCCCATCAGCTGCCACCTAAAAAGTGGATGAGAAATTGTGTCTCACTATATGAAATGCTCAGAATGGTGTATTAACTGCATTTAGAGTTTTAGTACCACTATTCAATTATTTAATTACATCTGTAATGGGAGGATAACCTCATAATTAAGTTGAAAGAGTGAAAAATCCCCCTCTGGGATCAAATATATAGCCAAAATTAAATAATCTGAATAATGATAGCCAATCTGTATTCATACAAATTTGGACTTGTGGTGACACAAGATGACAGACTGATGAGGGCATCAGCAGTAGTATGCATCATCCAGTAAAAGGCCCACAAGCTTTACATGAAATTTGAAAATGGTCATTGTTGAGTTAATATTTATATTCAGAATAAAAAAGCTGCATCAGAAAACTAACATCAGATGATTGATATAATTATCACGTTCTTTTCAACTTGAATAAAGAAATATGATGTCTAGTTAAATTGATTTCAGAATTTAAAAAAAATACAGAATTAAAAAAAAATCATTAAATCCACATGAAGTACTTGCATAGTTATCCTTACCTCCTTTGCTTGGTAGAAAGGACTGGACATTATTCCTTTAGTAAAGCAGGTGCTAAAAAACAGAGAAGAACAATTCAAAATGCAAGAAAAAATAATTGTTCACTGGTGTTTTTAAATCTCACAAGAAAATAGTTGAATACATATTAGACTCTTATGTTAATTGAGGGTAAAAATACAGGAGTCGAGAATAGCTCTGAACACATTTTCTAAACAGTAAAAAGGAAGAACAATTCAAATAGGTACTAGACCTAAAGCCTTTAGAATAAGGCCACTTATGTAAAACATTTTTAATAATCACGTTAAAAGTTACAAATGTTGTCTTTGGTGCCTGTTTGTTTTCCAAACACAGTATACACAGTATATTATTGTGTGTGAATGACAGGGATTAACCTAAAACACTTAAAAGGGAACGTTCCCTTCTATTAGTTGACCGTCACGTCTGCCACATTTAAGATGGCGGACGCTCCAACGTACCGCTGATTTCAGGTCTGCCACATTCAAAATGGCGGACGCTCAGAGACGTACCGCTGCAGCTGGCCAGCCTCGATCAACGAGGCATCTACCACTCTTGTGTGTGTGTGTGTGTGTGCGCGCGCGCGCACAAACCATTCATACGGCCTTGCTCGAGGTTTTAATGTCGTGCATTTTGCATTAAAGAATTAAATTCTTGACATCCCACCCACACTTGGGCTGCCCATGTGCTCATTGCTTCCACACACGCACACACAACAGAACATGACCCAGTGCTGCAAAATACAGACAGAGGGAGGGGAAAAAAGAGAAATGGCTCAACAGAGGCATGCTGCAGAAAACTCAGTAGCTACAGGGAAATTTGCTCATTAAATAATACCAAGTATTAACCGCTTGTTAAGTTTATTTTAATAGTCTCTACTTAAAAATTAAGTCAGACAGGCTACAGAAACATGCACGTGGCTTCTAGCTAACTGACAAAGCGATTGAGTATAAGAACGAAAGTTTGGGTACTACGGTTTTGAGAAAATTATATTAAAAATAATCTGAGAGTGGGTTAAACAGGTTAACATTACTTTAACTTTTGCTTTGTAGCCACTTACCTGTAGTTTTACTGATGCCTCCTCAGTGGGTTTGTGGCTGTCTGTGTCCACGTGGTTGTTGAGCAGATTCAAAAGAGGGGATTTCCCATGATGCCGCATCTCACATTTAACTTAAACTTTTAAGTTGTTGCTAAAAATGAATAATATTGATTTGAGTACGTAATAATTTCAGTCTATGATACTAATAAATATAGTTACCTATTTCTCCATTATTTTTAGTCATTTTCAAACAAAATATTAAGTAAATGTAAGAAAGATATTTTGTGAACAAGTTATTTAAATTTTCTCTTAAATATATGTAAAAAAACACCCTAATCTAACACAAAAACCTAAGTAAAATTTTTAAACATTTATTTCAGTACACACAACTTAAATAAACAATTATTTGATATTCAGAGATTTTATTAAGGTCATCTAACTTATAAATATAGTGATATTTACTAAGCCTCTGAAGGACTTTTATCAGTGTACTGTCTGTACAATGTAAAATGTGTAGCAATTAAAGAAGTGGCACAGTCATGCATCAGTCACTTTTTAGTTTTTCTTCGTTTCGCGCTGTGACAGACAAACCCAATTTGGTCGTGCTCAGATACCAAGGGCTGAGCTGAGGTCGCATTACCCCTCCATCCACCTCTGGGCTCCTCGTGGGCTGTCTATCCCACTCCACTGCATCACCGTGGCGACAGCTCTCCCTTGCCTCTCCATCAATCCCCTGGCCTCTTGCAGCTTCCCCAATCTCACTGCCAACTCCTCAGCCAGTCAGCAGCTGCCCAACAACACCAGGCCTGACAATCGCTTACCCTGCTGCCTTCAAGTCTGTCAACCCTGTGCCTGTCAAATTACTGTCACCATATACAGCAGGGCAGGAAAAGGCAGTGGGGTAACAGGACGGGGTGAATATGTATAGGAAAGGGTGGAGTGAGCAGGGCTAGGTTTGTGAAGAATGGGAAAGAGTTACATTAAGTCATATTTATACGCATGCACACATACACACAATCATATAAGTCCAAGACTGTATGTATCCCCCACTAGATTTTCTTCTGATGCTGCCACGGAATCCATCAACGTCCCCTTCCCTTTTCTTCTACCCGCTTTTTTCCAGGTAATTCCCTCAGTCACGTCAGTCCCACTCATCTCTCCTTGGTTTTACTCCCTCATTCCTCCCACTGCCCCTCAACTGCACATCTCTATCTGCCAGTCTCAAAGCGCCAGCTGAACATCACTCTGATTCAAAAAACGATGGGGGGAAAAGGAGACTGAAGACAGCAAAGGAAAAAGTAATAGGTAGAAAAATGAAATGACTTTCGGAGCCCTCACGTAAAAGCATGGCTTGCTCTTCGAGCCGAGCAATATTCCCTCAATTATTGCTACTCACAGAACCGTCTTGCCAGTGGATGAAGTTTAAAATCCAGGCCTCTGTTAAAATGAATGCTCTAGGTTTAACGTGAAAATAACATCTCAGTGTTTCAGGGTTTGCATGATTGTGTACTACGGTATATATGAGTGTACATATGGCCGACACATAGGACGCTCTTTGATCCTGAAAATTCAAAATAATGTTTTTTTTGTTTGTTTTTTTACTGAACTAAATAAGAAGAATAAATAAAAGGTTAGTTGAGAGAATGAATTAAGGCAGGATGATAAATAGACCAGGGTATTACTTTAAAAGTGTAAATAATAATAATTTTTAAAATAGGATCCACAATGCTTGCTGCTTGGACTAATTCCACAAAAAGGCAATCTTAAAAGCTTTAAAACATTCAAAGATCTAAGTGACTTCACAAACAGATTAGAGTTAACACATCCAAAATCAATATGAAAGGGACTGGGGAAAAAGGTCAGTTTAAAATTAGCTAAGGAAGATCTTCAGTAGAAACAGGTTTGCTGATTAAGAACAAGGAGCAGGTGAGAACAGTGTTAAGCTGAAGACGAGTGAAAAGGAAGCAGGAAAGTCAAAGGTGCACTAGACAGTTCAAAGCAAAAAAAATGACTGAAGTCAGGAAGAAATAAAATTAATTACTATGACCAATCTACTTTAATATTAATCTACTACAGTTTTTGTGTTGGTAAAAACTTGAAAAAGTGAATGCACAGTATTTTCTTTTCTTTCTTTTTTTTTACTTGTTAGTTATGTTTATTCCTTCAATTTATTCAGTGTTATATCATTGTTTTCTTCTATTGTTTAGTTATATAAGTACACAGATCACTTTTATCCTGACAATGCTCAATAATCAAGGTAGATAAATCTAACAAGGTAAAGTCAGGTCCTCTGGACAGATTCTTCTTTGTTGAAATGGTTCATCTTTCATCCAACTTTCATCTACTGTACTGTAAATAGTCTGTCCTTACCATTGTTCCAATATTATTATTTATAATGTTTATATTTTTATTTATATATTGTTCTTAACATTTAGGAACTTTTGTGTGAATCTTTTTATATTTTTATCTGTTGCTGCTTTTACACTTGAATTTCCCATCCATGGGACAATACAGTCTGTTTCTTCTATTCTATTCTATTCAAAATACTTCTTCAGTCTGATCATCTTTTGGATAAAAGGCTAAACATTTAAACATAGAAGAGTCCCATAAAGAAGGATCTGTGCAGAGAACCTGATTTAATCTTGTTAGACGGATTACTTTTGTTTACTTATTCTCAAAGTCAGATAGTTTGGGACTTGGGCATGTGAATAGGCTGCACAAGAAGGCTGACATGTTAGATTGGGGGACAGTGGCGATTTTAGCCTCTTTTGGGGAGTGCTCAAGCACCCCTAAAGTTAAATTCAGCACTCCTGAAGAAAAAAAAAAACATAATTATGATTTTGTATTAGATTCACCAAAATAGTTAATATATTTGAAATGAATAAGGAGTACAAGATAGTCTTAAACTGGCCGGTAAAATCTATGATTGTTTTGCACGAGTCAGATCCTCAACTTTACCTGTCATTCAATCCAGAAGGCTCATCAGCAACTGACCAATCACTGATCACAATTTGTCCCAAAGTGAAATGCCCTTTACCAGCAAGAGTTCTACCCACTTTTTCTCTGTCAACATTGTGGGGGTTTTGCATTACAAAGGCTTTGTCATCAAAGGGATTTTGGGAAAAATCATTAGAAGAAATGGTTCAACGTTGTCAGCGGATAACATGTAATAGACAGCATCATGTTGAGAGTTTAGAGGCTAGAAAACAATTTATTAAATTTCCAAAAACTAGACATAATCTGGAAAAATATAAATTATGGATAAAGGCCAGCTGCTGACCCCATGATCAGCTGATTACAACTGTTATAAACAGTAAGTACTGCATGCTCATCTGTACGAATGAACGCCTTTTTTGATTTTATCATGTCCTGGACGACTGAGAATCTTCACCAGCATGTAACTGCAAGTAAATCCTCCATTTTCTGTCATGATTGCATTGCATGCTTAATGGCTAAATTAAAGGCCACTGCTTAAAGTTAATTGCTTTGTTTTGTGTGTAGTAATATGTTGTAGCTTCTGGTTGCATACATTTAGTCTTTGTTTCCTATGATCCTTTAAAAGTTCTATTTGTGACTGAGTTTTCTCCGCAGGGTGGCTGGACTCTCCCTTAGAGATAGGGTGAGAAGCTCAGTCATCCGGGAGGGACTCGGAGTAGAGCCGCTGCTTCTCCACATCGAGAGGAGCCAGTTGAGGTGGCTCGGGCATCTGGTTAGGATGCCTCCTGGACGCCTCCCTGGTGAGGTGTTCCGGGCATGTCCCACCGGGAGGAGACCCAGAGGAAGACCCAGGACGCGCTGGAGGGACTATTGCCCCTTTTCCACTACCGGCCCAGAGCGGCCCAGTCTGGTCCGGTCTGGTCCAGTTAGGATCGGCTCACATGCACGGTTTTGTCTCCATTCACTATCTGCAGCCCTTCTGTGGGCGGGGTGTAGAATCTCACTCGTCCTACCACGTGGTGGCGGTAGTGTTACCTCAAGCTATTTACTAGCCACCACTAAACGTTAGAAGAAGAACACCCTGCAGAACCTTGTCTCACCACCTGTTGGCGGTAATGTCCCTTGAGCTATTTAAAGGTGACCACAGATGCAAAAATCACTTTTTAATGTTTTTTTTACTCAACTTTGGGTATTAACTTCATAAAAAAACAGTCCTTGTGCCAAAAAAATGCACCCAGTGGTTTATTTACTCTAAGTAGATTTATTTATTTTTGATAAATACACCAGGATTCACACTTCCTGCAGTTATTGACGTCACAGGCCGTAGCCAATCACCTCAAACCTGAGTCCAGCCCCTCACCTAGCAACCCCTGGTTAGGCTCAACCCACTTCTGTATTAAACACATGACTGTTGTTTTTCATGATTTCATCTCATCTTTTGTTTATATGTTCTTAATTTCATGTGTACAGCACTTTGTTGCAGCTGTGTTTTTTTAAATGGCTTTATAAATAAAGTATAATTGTTATTTTTATGTTTTAGTTCAATTTTTAGTGTATTTGCGATCGCTGCCAACGCGCAGCCGGCAAAAATTAAACGAGCGGACCCCCGGCTTAGGGACCGGTTGCGACGGGACCCTCTTCCGGCGCGATGGAGCGGAGCTTCAACTGTACAGCCTCATTTCAGCCTCGCAGCAGGCTCGCAGCAGCGAGGACCTTCTCCTTACAGATTAATTTACGGGAGACACTTGGTGAACTTTGTGTTGTCTTGACTGGAACAGCGATAACTCCCAAAATCTCCGCGTGCAACGAGCGGAGCTGGCGAAAACCGGAAGAGGAACAAGCTAACATTAGCTTCGGATTCGGGTGGTCTAATGCTAAAAGGAGCAGCAAATTGCGGCGCGCTCAGACGGGTTTCGGTAAGTTATCTTAAGCTAACACTAACAGTAAGTCAAATGAGTAATAAAAAAAGAGCTAATTTTAAAACAACAACACATTACAGATACTGGCTGTTACAGAGGGCGTAAACAGATCTTTGAAGGGCGTGGACTTCAAGAAACCGGTCGTTCAAAACGAAAGTTAAAAATGGCAGAATTAAAAAGGGTATAATTGATTATCTAAGAATTATTTTGTGTATTAAAATGAATTAATATTGTCAAGATAGCACACAGAAATAACATAAAAATTTTAAATACCTATATGTGGTCTCCTTTAATGCTCTGATCTTACTTTATAGACTTTTCAGCTTGTTTTAAACCCCTGTTTTCCATTTTGTTTCTTTATAATAAAGATTATTCTCATATATGCACAAGGTTCCTGTTAACATTGCTTAACACATTGATCACACTGCCCTGTAATCAGTTAAACTATTTTTACAGTAAGGTAATATTAAATGTTTGTATTTCATTAAATTTAAACGGTAATATTTTGTCAGGGCTAATTCAAAGTCAAATGCAAATGGATAATTTGGTTTAAACTGTCCCATAAACATTAAAAGCATGTTTCTTTAAACGTAAAAACAAAGTATTAATAATTAAATGTTTGTTGATCAGGAAACTCGTTTGGGCATCCAAGAACAGCTTCATCGGGGTTGATGGCGACGTCTGTGCATCCTTGGAAAAGCTGCTGCACCCACAACCCGACATCAGGATGGATGGATGGATGGATGGGTTCATGTTGACATCTGTGCATCCTGGCAAAAGCTGCTGCACTACTCATGACACGACAACAGGAAGGATGGATGGATGGATGGATGGATGGATGGATGGATGGATGGATGGCTGTTCAAATCTAATAATCTTTTTCTTATGATTCTTTAAAGGTCAAATGCAAATGGAAAATATTGAATGGTAAATGGTAAATGGAGCTTATTTATATAGCGCTTTCCAGCCCCCTGTGAGGAGCCCCAAAGCGCTTTACAATACCAGCCATCCACCCATTCATTCAGACATTCATACACCGGTAGTGGTAGCCTGCCTTGCAAGGCGCCATCCAGACCTACCGGGAGCAACTCGGGGTTAAGTGTCTTGCCCAGGGACACACAACACATGGTGGGCGGATGCGGGATTCGAACCTCCAACCTTCCGATCAGGGGTCGACTGCCATTACCACTACACCACGGTCGCCCACAATAATATTGTGTAATATTCTTAACTTCCAGTATGTTTTTAAACAAACACTATACTGTACACACTTAACATTGTAAAATATGTTTAGGAAATTATTGTTCAATGACACCACTTAAGAAATAAAATGTTTATTATGAAAACTAAGAAGTGAAAAAAGCACAAAAATAAATACTGCATCCACCTAAATGATTTTTTTCCTGTTGTCTCATGTGCTTCCTCCAGAAGACACAAGTTGATAAATTCTGGTGTTGACTTCTTCGTCTTAACTGTAAAAAAAAAGAAAAACATGGTTACCGGTAATTCAGTCTAGAAACTGTTTTATATGTAGATATATTTTATAAGATATATGTAAGATATATATACATATATCAAATATCTCAGAAACCACAAAGCAGATATTTTTCAAACCAACACAGTGTAATCACTACATGTTTATATACACACTGTAAGCTGTTGGAGTTATTTGAATTAAAATTCGATTTTTAATAGACATAAGTGTGTCGACCTAGCTTTTTTTTTCTACTAGTATTTAACACATATCTTAGATCTCAGAAACCACAAAGCAGATATTTTTCAAACCAACAGAGTGTAATCACTACATGTTTATGTGCATACTGTAAGCTGTTGGAGTTATTTGAATTAAAATTCGATTTTTTAATAATTTATTTTCGAAGCACATGTGATAGGTTTGGAATTAGTCAAAACAAATCAATTTAAATCCAGATTTGACCACAACGTGACATTATTAAGGACTTGTTAACCTGAGGAACCCTCGTGGTATAAAGCAGCTATGAAATATATTTTTTAAGCTTTTATTTAGCTACATTTAAAACAAAGAACGCCGATCGACCCAACCCGCGCGTGCATGTGATGTGCATGTGTCGACCTACTTTGTTAAATCCAGCTGATTTGACCACAACGTGAAATTATTAAGGAACTGTTAAGCTCAAGCACCCTCTTGATATAACGTCAGCTATGAACTATATTTTTTAAAGCGTTTATTTAGCTACATTATAGAAATAAAGACGGCTCACGTGCGCGCGCGGGCGCGCGCGTGCACGTGGCGAAACTACTTTTTTAAATCCTGCCGTTTTGACAACAACGTGGAATTATTAAGGAATAGTTCGGCTTAAGACACATGTGTGCTGTAATTTTTAATACAAATAATTGTTTTTACCATGTTAATCTTGTAAAGTCCTTCGGTGTTTGCTCCCTCACGGCAGCCACTTCCTCAAACTCAGTCCAGCCTCCTCCTCACGGTTCGGGTCCAGCCGGCCTCGGACCTGCTCTGAGATGAGTCCGGAATCTTGGCGCGGCGCCGCGCATCTGTTAGGTGGAAATGCTCTCCAACGCGCGCTTGGCACGCAAATATGACGTCACATCCGAGCCGGGCCACCAAGTGGAAAAGGGGCAATGTTTCTCGGCTGGCCTGGGAACGCCTTGGGATTCCCCTGGAGGAGCTGCTCCTAGTGGCTGGGGAGAGGGAAGTCTGGGCCTCCCTACTTAGGCTGCTACCCCCGCGGCCCGACCCCGGATAAGCGGAAGAAGATGGATGGATGGATGTCAAAAATGTATTAGGAATGTTTTTGTCTCCAAACCTTATGTGTCATTTTTCACCACTTTTATTGTCTGTCCGACAGATCTCACTTGTAAATGAGTCTTCGAGGCTCAATGTGACTTATCTGCTTAAATAAAGGTTGAATGAATGTTTATCTGAATTTGTTTGATAAGTACGATTACATAAATTAAATGACATGACTGTTCAGATTAGTGTGAAGTGACTGTCTATGTTTTGTCAATTATCTTCTCATAAACAGCAGGATGCTGAATATGTTGAGTATTAAAGACCGTGTAAAGTGAATTTCAACATTTCCTTAAATAAACATTATAAATGTGATAATTGTAATGTTGTAAATGAGTAAAAAGTCTCAAAATTGTAGCTCAATTAATTTTGAAGTTATACATGAAACTGTGTATAAAGACATGTGTGTTTCAGGATTTTTTAGGCGTGTTTTAAACGGGACCGCGTTTCGTCACGCGGTCCTCATTAGTATAGCCCCACCCCCTGCTGCTCCAGTCATATAAATTGTTCTTCGCATGGGTGGAGCCGTTCACTCGCGACTCGCAGATAGCATCAGATAGCAATAGCATAGATATTTTGTTCATTGTTAGCTAGCTAATCAATTATGCCTCGTTCCTGCATCTTCCCAGGATGTTTTAATGGTCAGGGCACCTGCTACTGACCGTCTCCCTCCTCAGCCTCCGGACACCGCCGCCGCCTTTCCTGTTTCTTTTCTTTCTTTCTTTTTTTTATTGCTAAGCCTGTGCCCTACAAGTTCACAAGCTCCTTTTTTGCTAAGAAAATGCGACAGGTCCATTGCATACTTAGTTATCAACGTGATTACTCTTTATCTTAATCACCAACACAGCCCTCTTTATCTTAATCACCAACACAGCCCCCGCATGCGATGTGTCGGGTCGGACCGGTGCAGCCGCGCGAGTCCGCTCATCTTCTAAACACAGAACAGCGGAGTTATGAATTATAGTTGCGTCCTCAACTTTAAAAATAAAACCAGAGTTGTTTGTGCACTAAAAACAGCGTAACTCTTGGAAAAAGGAGCAAACAGAGCAGGGGCCTCATGTATCAACCGTGCGTGCGCACAAGAACATTGCGCACGTCACTTTCCACGCAAAACCCCGTATGTATCAAAACTGAACTGAACGTGAATATATGCGCATCCAGGTACATATCCACGCAAGCTCCCGAGCAGGCGTACGCACGTTTCTGTGGTTCTTGTTCCTTTGGCGACACTTACAGGTGTTTCAGAGAAACTGAAGCCCCACAGTCTGTGGTTGACTTTAAGAGCGGCTTGAAGACCTTTCTTTTCAACCGAGCATACTTTACTCCTCATGATTCTACTTTTGATCTTAGCTGATACTGTTGTTGATTTTAATTGTTTTATTATTTGTCTTATTGACATTCAAATATGTTGCACCTTGTAGCACTTTGAGATTTCCATTAATGAAAAGTGCGTTATAAATTGAATTCATTATTATTATTATTATTATTATTATTATTATTAACTGTTCATGATGTGAAAATGATTAATATTCCCTCCAAACACACGATTAACAAGTATTACATCCACATGACGCAGTGAAATAAAGGACGCGCAAAGTTGTGCCAAAAATAAATTTAACAGGAACGGATTCATTCAGCCTTACTGGAGAATATAATAAATAGTGTAACACGCAGAGCATTTATTTAGAAACAGATATAATTTTCTGATCTAGGATATGGCTTATCAGCCGTTTTCAGAAATAATCATTTTTCAGTTTGGCACTGCTGCTGCGCTCTGGGGAGCCGTGCATCACGCGTGCATACAGAAGCAGCGGTCAAACTGTTCCACAGAGGGAGCTGCAGGTCGATCGGGACTGTGCAGTCCAGTCCACACAAAGCCGGATCATGTCCAATGGAATGGTCTCATCCATATGATTCCAAAGGCTGAGTGGTCGCGCTTGGAGCGCGCCGCGCGCACCCTCACCGGTGTCGACACGGCAGCTGGAGGTGTTTCATTATCTGCGTTTATTGTAGATTTCTCCAAAATGACACGTGAAAGTACACCTTATATAACTTGTAGGAGAGTAAAAGCTTCACAGACAGACTGCGCACAGGGCTGCGGAGGGCGCAGCGTCTGGAGACGCCAACATCACGTGATGTCATGAAATGTCTCCACCAAGACGCACAGACTCGTTTCTTCACATCATCTACATAAACAAAGATCTATGTTCTAGCAAACATCCAAGTAAGTTCCTCTGTGTTTACAGTAATAATGGTAATAAACTCGTGCGCAAAGTTAATATTTCCACACAGAATGAATGAATGAGCCGGTTCGCGCACCACAGCAGGGTGCGCATACCGACACACAATCACTCGTTCTTTGCATGATGAACACATTTTATTACTATTCTTACTTAGGATGTTTGTCCTCACTCATATTATATTAAATTCATTATTTTCCCGAATCTAGAAATCATTTCTGATCGCGCAGGGATCAAACAAACATGTCCTTCACACATGCAGGAAGTAATTTGCATCTGTTTAACATATGTAAATGAAGGCGTGTCAGGGGAGGTGTCTCACGTGCGCTCAGTTCCACGTCAATTGTGATGTACAAAAGGAATGTGCGTGGATTCAGGTGTACGCACAGTTTGATAAATCTGGATCTTTTTGTGCGTAGACACTTTTCTGGATTTCACCGTACGTCACTTTTCAGTAGGAAATCCACGCAGGTTTTTGATACATGAGGCCCCAGGTTTACTGATGAACCTGTCTTCCTCCTCCACACAGTTCAGCGCTGAGCGAGAGAGTCCTCCTACTTGCTCTCTGAGCTGCAGTGCTGAGCTGAAACCACGCCCACTGCTGACACGCCCCCACAGTTCTAGATTAAGGGAAAACAATGTATTTTCATGATTTTTGACACTTAATTTTATAAGGAAAACAATGTTTTTAATCAGTCAGATTTATATGGGTGATTAATAACACATATTTATGCCATGTGATAAACTAAAAACACAAATCTAATTTCACTTTACACGGTCTTTAACATTTAATGAAAATCCTTACAACCGTAAGTTATTAGAAAATAAGTTTTACATAGACTCTTTGGAATAGGTGTCGCATCTTTGCAGTTCAACTCGGGAGACACTATTGGGTCAATTAGTAACATATAGGCCGGGAGTTTATCTGGACATTTATATTCTTACAACATTCTTGCATATACTTGAAGAAATGTATGAAATTAAAATGAAAACAATCTACTTGACTTTATCAGTTTTCCACAATACAGCAGGATTTACCCCCAACCAAAAATAGTTGGTTTGACATCATGCTGAGATAGTACCGGACGGTAGTCGCTTTTTCAGTCCATAGTCTAGCTGCAATTTAGTTTTCTAGTTCTACAGAACAGTTTTTGACTCACATTCTTGAATCACTTTGCCATAGTGACTAACCTTACTCAGATTTCTGATTGGTCCAAAGTGGGGAGTGACCCTGCTGTGCATAGGTGAGTGCTTAGATAATTGGTTAAGAGAATTGGGAGTCATCCGGGGCTACTCTAACAGAAATGGGTCCAGCCAGCTGGGCTCCCAGTTCCTTAAGTGCCATTTTTATAAAGTCCTTCAACCCGTGTTCAGCTGCAGTCAGACTAGGAGGGTGCACACTTGGCCCTGGCCCTCTATCATAAATTGATTCATTCATTTTATATGTGTCCCAGTGAGAAAACATCCCCATTCTGTTAAAAAAAAAGTGATGGAAAATCTGTAATCCAAACATAAAAGACAGAGTGAACGTGGTTCAGATTCACACTGCTGACAAACCAGAGGAAAACACAGCAGCAAAATCAGCTTTGTCTCTGACTCAGAGACAGAGAACAGTTTCAGACAGCGGCTTTGTCTTGGGTGTAGCTGTGTGCCTGTGGGGATCGATAGGTTGAGACAGCAGGAGCTTGGGTTTATGGAGCTGGAAGAGACCCAGGCAGGAGGTTAGGGCTTGTCTGAACAGCCTGGAAATGCTTTATCATCACTACCAGCAAGGCACTGTCTCCCATCAGGGGCGCATGAGTTTTATGGGTCCATGTGCATGTGTGTTACTGTGCACTGTTCAGAGATTTGCCATTACGAATGCATTAACCATGTGTGGCAAATATTTCCTTATTGTCCTGGGTGTTTCACTTGTATGCAAATTTTATTGGGTTCAAGCTGGCAACTGTGAAGACCTCTGGAATAACTTGTGCTACTGCTCCAATTTGCCCTCCCTAACTGCCCCCGGTTCAAATGGAGCAATCAGAGAGAAATTTGGAGAAGAGGGAAGATGAGACAAGAGGAGAGTGGTGAAATAGGCCGAGACGACACACTGACCTGCCACACTTGAGTGCCCAGAGCACATTGTTGACAATGACATCACCCAGCTTGGGGCAAAGGGGTACAGCTGGAAACAAATCCACTATTACTACCTCTGCAGGGCCAAACAGTGCAAGGAGGGATAATGGATTTACTGCCCAGGCACGTCGTAGATTTTTCACCTTCCTGCATAAGTCACTGCATTTCCACGAGATTTGTTTTGTATTTGGTATAAAAGGAACTACATTGCGAAGTTTCAGTGTAGACATGAATTTACATTTAAGCAAATGGCTTTTGGCTGGTACAGTGTGCTAGCTTGCATTATTATGAGTAATGGAAGGAGAATCTGTTCAGTAGCATCACTCTGCAGACAGAAAAACAACAACTGTGTTTGTTCAGTACATGCAAATCAGCTGGTCTTGATGCTCACTGATTGAAAGGACCTTGTTTGATTCGGCGCGGTTTTTACCTTTCACCTGAATCTGAGCACTTCTGTCCTGTGATCTCACTACTTTAATTAAAATGCACTCGTCGGCTCAATGTTTGGATTAGCCGGGGTTTAAGCGTAGACTGTGAAATTTAATTTGATGATATTTTCTGCTATAACAAAGGAACAGGTAAACAACTACAAGGCTTTCATATAATCCTCTCTATTTCCAAGAGGCATTTTGGCTGAGTACAATGAATACTTGTTTGAAGACATCTTCAAATAAGTATTCATTGTATATGAACAGCAGTGTGGATTCCAAAATGAGCAGTCGATTTTAGACACCTATGAACTCATATTAGTGCCGTTAACAAGGTGTGTGTGCATACTGAGAAAATTCCTGAATACATGATCCTAAAATGCATTAAATCAACCACCTTCCAAAAACTTTCACTTTTTGTACTTTTGAACTTAAAGCAAATATGTTTTGTACAAATGCACGTAAAGTCAATTTTATTGAAGCTGTGAAAAACAACTATTTATGAACTTTGTTCTATAAATATAGCTGGGAAATGCAAACCAAGTCTATGAAGCTGCTTGGAGCAAACACTTCAACTCAATTTGCCGTCTGTGTAATTTCTATTTACATGGTAATAGTCTGTCAATCCCTGTTTGCAGCGGTGCTCAGGAAGGGAAAATGAAGGTGCATGAAAACAGCTTATCGTGAAAACTTTAAATCAGGAAATGAGCTTTACTCAGCTGGAACACGCATCAGAAGGTTTCATGTCCTTTCTTTCACTTTTCTAAATCAGTTCATGTTATGTTCAGAAACACCTACACATCTGACTAAATCAGTTCAGAGTACATACTTTGTAATTCATTCAGTCCTGGGCTGTCAAACATCTTAAATACCGGTACCCTGAAAGTGTGCAATGACATTTATGACATTTGCATTCTGTTCGGATTTTCCTTTTTGTCTTTGCGGGCAAAACAAACTAACTAGATCAAATGCTATGTGATGCTTTTTTTTTTGTGTGCAAATATTGATCTAAAATGTATTGTAGTAGTAGCTGTGAGTGATTCCCAACACATACTCCGAGCACTCAGTGATAATGCAGGATCTCTGTTTAAAATGTTGGTGTGAAATATGTTGAACATTATGCATTTTATTAAAAATATATATTTTATTTGATGGAGACCTGAACCTTGCAAGTTCTAAAGTGCACTGAGGAGTTATTTTAGTAATTTTGTTGCATTTCTTGGCCAGCAAACCTCAACATGACAAAAAAACAGTCATATTTTAAGTAAGAAAAGCAACAGCCTGTCAGATCTTGTTTATGTATTTGATTTATTTTCCTCTATTAAACAGCATTGCAAGCAATAAAGTTCTGCATAATACATGGAATATTTTATGCAGAGCCCTTTTCTTTATTCAAATTACATACAGTACATGAATTTTCCTCTTGCTATTTTCTGTGTGTCATCAAACATAGTAGACATAACTTTATTTAACTGTCCCTAATAGTCACACCTTCTTGATGATGTATAAATATAATTACAAATGTCAATTTTAGTCAACTCTCATCAACACCTCTTCACCCAATTTAACACTGTCATAGATATCCTTAAAAAAAATATATATATATATATATTTTTTTTTTTACGAAAACTTTTTTTTTTAGGATGCATAGAAATGTTTTAGTTTGTGGAGCTTAAACACACCAGATATATGTTTCCAATGTTGATTTATTTATTATTATTATTATTATTATTATTATTATTATTATTATTATTATTATTATTATTATTATTATTATTATTATTATTATTACTTATTATTATTATTATTATTATTATTATTATTATTATTATTATTATTATTATTAATTTTAGATAGATAAATAATTTCTCTCAATTTAAGTTTCAGAACAATCAGCAAAACAACCCTGTGCTTGCAGGGGGTTTACAAGAAAATCTGTGGAGTTGAACACAGCCATGGGAAGAATGATTCCAGCAAAAATCAGCTGGCACAGATATCCCTGTGACATGATCTTAAGGTTTGTTCATCAGAGCTGTAGCACTTTTCCACACTGTCCCATGATTTGATGCTTTTGCCCATTTGTTTTAAGTCTTTTAGTTTTCTTTACCAAAATAAATGATAGAAATAAAACAGCAGGACATACCTGAACCTGAATGGTTATTGCACCTAATAATGATTGTGACAAAGTGGTTTGAACAAGTATTTATGGTCTAGATCAAAATTGCCAGCAAACCTGCTATGGAGTTCTCTTAAAAATTCTGACATAAAACCAGTCTATTGATGACTAACAAGGCTGTCATACATGGAGCCCTTACATGCCGTTGGCATAAATGTACATCATACCACACCAACTTCTTTAAAATCATCTCTCCTTCAGCATGAGACACTCTATTCTGGATGCTAAAATTCTTGAGACTTAACTCAATCAGAACAAAAAACAAAACAACCATCTAAATTTACAAAGAGAAAAGAAGGGTTTACCTCTCAGAAGACGTCTGACATACAGTAATCTAAATATTCCATCATGATTTCAGAAGTCCTTAAGATTGAGATCTTAACCATTACTTGAAACTCCATCACTGTCAGTAAATGTTGCCAATATTTTAAATTTCTTACCAACATTATTACTGCAGCAGCACAATCCATCAAGAAACTAGGTACTTACTTTACTTTTTTTTTTTTTATTTATTCATTCATTTCAGATTTGAAGCAAGAAGTTGAAATTACAATTCACAATAATGAAAAACAAGAAAAAATCTAAAATGAAAGGAAGCAGAAGAAAAAAAAATCTTATCATATCTGCTCCCTTTAAAAAAAAATCAGTTCAAATAATCAATTTAAAACAATGATCATCTATAAATAGTATAACGAAATAAAGAACTCATCATACGTTTACATTTCTAGTTACATTTCAAAATTAACAAAATTTTAAATATATCTTTTCAACAAGTTATTCTTAATCATTTTTTTAAATATTGAAATAGACTACTTTTTTTACATCGTTTTCCAAAATATTCCACAAACTTATCCCCTGTATTGATGTAGACCGACTCTTTGAACTGGTTTAAACTTAAGCTTTAAACTTATGAAAGCTCTTGCAATGTCAAAGTATTTAATTTTGCTTTCAGAATTTCTTAATATGTTTGTATAAATTCTCTATGGGTGAATGCTAACCTTGACTGTTGCTTTAAATTATGTTTGGCAAACTGAAGCTGCTATTTTCCTTTCTAAACAATTGTGAAATGATATTGATATTGGGAGTTTATGAGACTGGGTAGTGTTTCTTCCGTGTTACGGGGCCAAAAAGAAATAAAAATCAAAATAAACAAGTGGTACGCCGATGCCTCTCATCGCAGAGCAATATGAATAGGGAATGTTTTCTGGACCGGAACTGAACATGGAATGCAAGTACACCTCTATGTGTTTGGTGCAAGATGTTCAAGTTTGTAGGAGTTGCACTGTATAAGAATATATATATATATATATATATATATA